>SNQJ01S0168826.1:12567-33317 GCA_010110895.2 Picea sitchensis | reverse complement strand
CGAACTCCCGACTTGCGAAACCCTGAAATGAACCAGGGAATACCTGGATCATGATTTCCCTGTATCGCGAAAGTCGATGAGTACCCTCCGCTAAGGCCTGTGGCCATAACCACCGATCAGATGAGTGCAAATAAGGGATGGCAGGTTCTGTATTAGGTCCCGTAGGGACTCGGGGAATTCTATTCCTCGGAGAAAAGAAGAAAAGGGCCGAAATTTTTTAAATCCCGTAGTGGGTGTGTCACACACGATGGTGAGAGATAGGCTGGTTGATGATCTCTTGCCAACCATCATTTGTGGGGACTTCGAGTTGCAAAGACACATGTGGAGGAATGAGAATGCCGGGGATATTCTGAGGAGGCTGCAAAGGGTGTCTTTCTGGTCAAGGGTGCATTATCCTGTGGCCATCCCAATTAAAGATCTCATCTTGGAACAAATGGTTCAATTCTTGCGGGTCAATGTCAAAATGGATAGAAAATCTAGGCCTCCTATGGCCTCGATTCCAATTTCCCCTACCTCTGTTATTTCAACCATTGTTGCCTCTACTGAAAAAGATCATCCTGTAGCAACAATTTGTCAGTAATGAAGCTCTTAATAAACCATACATGACACTCTGCTTACATGAATCAAAATTTGACTAAAAAATTGACACGAGATACATGCAAATCCATCCATAACACACCATTGATTAATTGCCATGTGAACAGGGAATGATAGGGTTCATGGGAAATATGGAGGGAGTGTAGTTAGTGAAAAATGGTAGAATGATAGGGAATGAATATACGAATACTGTTCAACAATTAACCAAACAATTTAGTTGTGTATAAAAATATCAGGAATACTAGTCACCAACCATTGTTATGTTATCTTTCTTTCGCTTCCACACAAACTTTTCTTTTTAAATTTATATCACATAACAAGGATGCGATAAGTGAAATTGAGATCGTGGAGGGAATGTAATTAGCGAAAAATGGTAGAATGATGGGGAATCAATATGGATACTGTTCAAATGAAACAAATCAAAACATGCTACCTTAGATGCAATCAAAATTTATCTCTGTCTATAATTTCGAAGATTAACATGTATTCTTTTTCCAAAACAATAATCCAAACTGATGCCTTCTTTGACAATTTACCTGTTGGCCTTTGAATTATTTTACACAATAAACTATTTGATATGTCGATAATTATTTAATCACAATAACCATTGTAACCACATTATCATTATATGACAATCATGACGAACAACATCATAATCGCTATAAGAATACAACAATAGTCTTTGAGCCATGATTCGACACATCAACCCCAGTAATAATCCTCTAAATCCAACAGGGTCACACATAATATTCCCAAACAAACTCATATCCATCATTAATTTAACCATTGTTCAATGCAACTTCTTCTAAATTTATTCTGGGCATTATTACTCTATTCGAGATTCAGACATTTCGAACATAGGTGCCCCCTTTTTTTTTAAAACAATAAACCTAATGATTTTACCAAGAAAAACAATCATTAATTATTTGGAACACAAGCTTCAACAGATTGTAACTTCGAATGAATAGGCGAGTACAAACTTCTTTCCACAATTGCCAAGCAAAGGACCAACTAAAATTGTGCCCAAGTAACCGAGCAAGAACAATGCTCTCATCCACTCAAACTGGAGTAAACAACGTTTCCACTGTAATGTGAAGGGTTCAATAAATATCCATGACAGTAAGGGTAGATACATCGGGGCAGTTCAGCCAGAGGGTTTGGCAGTTGCATAGCACATAAAGCTTAATCCATAGAGTGCTTTTCATAGTATAACAAGAATTCACAATGTTTCTATTTACTTCATGAGCTTCCTATAGTAGATTGTAAATTCTAGAAAACAAGTGAACCCAACACTTCTTTCAACACAACATAATGAGCGACCAAATAAAAACTCGTGCCCAACGAAAACAATACGAATAGTGATCCCATCAAAATCTGGGTAAGCAATGTCAAGATATCTGTATAATGTTTGCCACACAACAGTGACATTGAGGTCATAAGAAGGAAGGCTAACAACTAAGGGTTTTTCCAAGACAAGGCACATACTGTTTTAATCCTTTATCATAATAAACATAAACATCCACAGGGTTAAAATATGACACGGGTATACTAGCCACAAAGATTAGTAATATCAATATATAGGTGAGGTATTCACAAATCCTAGAGGTTAGGCAGACTGGGGTAACCCATTTCAATAGAGAGGCCAAACCGGAACAGAACAATGGCAATGCAGGCTAAACCACAAGTTTTACTCAACAATTCCCTGTGAACAATTACACACAACAAGGACACCGCGACCCAACTTTTAATGCCAATAGTCTCAGAATAACCACCACATGAAACCAAGGATGCAACCACAATACACAGTTCCAAAAACATCATAACAACTTGAGAATTAAACAGACCATGAGAAACCAAAGCCAACATTTGATTTAAGGGTAGAGCAATTCTCATGGATGGAAAAGTAAGAAAACCTCATACCTGTAAAAGATTGCGTGAGGAGAAAACCCAAGGCTATATACTTCCTCCACGATCGGGCAAGGTGGATCAACATCAACTAACAAGGCCAAAAATGCAAGAATGACTAGGGTGACATGCTCGAGGGGAGTTTGAGTCATGTGCATTTATTGCACGTTGCTTCTTCCTTCATCTCCTCATTCAATTCTTAGTACGAGCCAAGCCCACTAGCCAACTCACCATAGCACTACATTCAGAACCATTAATACAACCAAATATCCAATCTTGCCATATTACACTTTGCAAAGTGCACGATAGTCCAAAGTGCGCCACCCCTTGCCACTATCAAGTTTCCTCAAATGAAAACTTGCTAGGAACACAACCAAATTGCAACTCAACCAATGCACATAATAATAGTAGCGAGGGTCGATATCACCTAAACTTTTTCCATGAACAATACACAATATCAAAATCAAAATTGGAGTATAATTCTTTCATCCAAAAGGCAACATAATCATATTTCATGAGAGATCATCAAAACCATTTAGCTCCATGTTTTAATAACCTAACCACCACATATTTCCATAAATTTTTTAACCATGATTTGAAACAAATGAGTTGTAGAAAACTGTGTTACTACCAACACATAGGCAAACAAAATATATGCGTTTCTCATCCATCATAGTGCCATAAGTTAAACAACGGAGTCCCACCTACTAGAATATTATTAATATAGTTAAATAATAAATCTTGGAAATCATTTGCGAGCATAGCATTCATCGTTGCGCTTTCAAGTGTCAACATTTGTCACATCTCTTCTCAGAGATAAAGCTGCCACCATTCTAGCGAGTCTTGCACTCTGTATTTTTACAGTCTTTTTACAATTCTTTCATTAATAGTAATCAAGTATTGTTGTATTTCTCTGTTTCTGGCAATTTTCATAAGTATTTCATTGTAATTTCTCTTCTTTCATTTCGTTCCAAAAATAAATCTGGATCATTCATATCAGAGCAGGCTGCTCTTGATCTCTTTTTTTTTTCATCGCATGTCCTCGACGAGGTCCGAGTATAGCCAGTTGGGTATCGAGTTTGTCTCTCTTGAGGACAATCACTCTCGCATGCCCAAGAAACCCTCGATGGCGGCAGAAAAGAAAGAAGACGGAGCATGAGATTCTATTAACCTGTTTCTTGAGAAAGCTCTCGCGCAACAGAGGGACAAAATGATGAATGATTTTGCACATATTCTTCAACACCTGTCGATAGAAACAAACACATATTCATCAAGTGACCATTTTGGAGGAACCTCTCCTTTCAAGGTACAAGTTAATTTTTATATTCCTATATTTGAAGGTCAGATAGATGCGGATTCCCTACAAAAATGGTTAAATCTATTAGAAGGTTATTTCTTTGTTCAAAATTTTTCCGAGAGGGAAAATATCACCTTTTCACTGCTCAAGCCTCTCCCCCATGTCAAACATTGGTGGGAAACTTACTGGGAGAAAAGTTCCATAGAGGAATCTGGAATCTATGGGGTTGAGCCCACTAGAAATTTTTGTGTGGATGCGGTCAAAGAACAACACTATCATGTTGATAACGATTAAGACTAGTACATAAGATTGACCACACTGCGACAAGAGAATAGCCAAACAGTGCCACAATTCATAACTACTTTCCATACCTTTCACACCAAATTGGGTGTCAAAGACTCCGAGAAACATATGGTTCTGAAATACCGTGGGGCTCTGCATAAGTACATCCAACCCAAAATGAATTTCCTAAACATTTCATCATTGGGAGCTGCCTATGAACATGTTGTCAAAATCAAGCAGAAATTTAGGCACCAGAACAAATGGGAATTCAGGTCTACAAATCTACAACAACTAAAGCATGGTAAAGATGACCCTAACCATCAACCTCTAGACAGCGATTCCAAGACACAGGACAAAAAGGGTAAAGTAAAGATGAAGAATGACATTAGGAAGTGGTGTGACTTCCACAAAATCCCCTGACACAACATCGATGAATGTCCCTTGAAACAATCATTGGTGGCCGAGGTCAAAGACACAGAGCCGAACCCAGATTCAAAATCCGATCCAGAAAATATTGAAAAAAAATAGATCATCAGCGCAGACCCCACTATTACTGTCGTGACCACAAAAATTCAGCTAGAAGAACTAGTAGATCCTAAAGAGAGGGAGCACCTCTTCCATTCACAGATGTGGGTGAAGGGGACCCCATTGCATTTCATTGTTGATAATGTCATCTAGAAGAACCTCATCTCAACTAAGGTCGTCAAATAGTAGGTGTTGTCGAAAACACCACACCCGCAACCATACAGCATTGGGTGGCTTCACTAGGGACGAGATCTTCGTGTCAGCCAACAGTTTCACCTATACTATGGCATCTATCCCTTTAAGGATGAGGTAGTGTATGATATTTCCCCTCTTCATGTCTGTGATGTTGTTTTGGGCCAACCATATATGTGGAAATGTCATGCTGTCTATGAGTCTAGACCCCGTGGTGTCATTATTACTTTGGGAGTCCATCTCTACAAGATACCAGAGGTATTTCTGACTACTGCTCCACCAAAACAACACCGCAAGGTAATCTCTCATACTACAAAATTCATCCTCTTCATAGTCTGTTCAAAGGATGTACAGAAGACCACTACAACCACTGGAGCCTCAACACCTTCTATCCAACAAAAACATATTGTTAAAGAGACATAAGATATTGTTTCTTCACCTAAAATGGTGCCTACACAATTCCCCATCCAAACTAGAGACAACAGGTTTGTGGAACAGATTCAACCCCTCCAGCAACAGGTTTGCGACCATCTTCCACAAGCCAAGAAGCAAAACTTCTCCAACAAGGCACACAACTGAACAAGCTTTAGATTCAGGAAATGATTTCCCATCTTCCCTGGGCACTCAATGCAATGGAGACCATTGCTTCTTAAGGGGGGAGGATTGATCCAGGGGGATATTGGTGGTCACTCACCTGTTCCAACTGACTCCTCTTGTCAGTTTTTAGTACAAAAATTTCTTCTATACTTCTTTGTAATTGTGGGCTCTACACTTCCGGGGCTATCTAAAGCCCTACACATCTTCCAGGTGGATACCGGTGGTCTCCCACCTAATCCAACTAGCTAATTTTGCATGTTTTCATGTCAGCACATCTTTTTGTACTTCCAGGGCCCTTTTGGGCCCCTAAACAATTTTTTTTTGGTTGACCACAATCAAACTATAGACAAAGCCAGAGTTTGATGGAATAATGTGTATTTCTCGAAAAGACCTTTCCAATGGGCTATCATGCGCCTAAAACGAAGATTGTATGCAAAAGTTACGACCCTGGGAAGTTAATGTACTAACTTACCCAAGCAGGGCCCACATGAATTTTGGCGTTTCATCTGCTAGGGTTAGGTTTTTGGATGCTGTTATAGAAAGATTTGCCTCACCTTATAAAAATTTGCTCACAAGGCCTTTTTCCATTTCCCTATGCAGACTTGAAGTCCCTTTTTGCAAATCCCAGAGCTAAAAACAATATTTTTCCACATGTACGTGCCCTAACTACTATACAACATGCGTATACGTAGGTTGCACTACTACAACCCGTGTACATCAGGTTTTGTGCCCAAACTTAAATAGTGTTGGGTTTCCATGTCACGTCATGAGATCCATGATCCTTGACCTTTCATATACTAGAAATGTTCCAACTCGGCCCTTCAGTTCCACTTGAAGGCTATAAATGGGCCAAATACAAGCTATGGAAAAGAGGAGAAGAATTCAACTTTAAGAGCAAAGTTACTCTGGTGTAATTATTCACTTCATATTGAGTTTGCATCCCTTTATCCTTTTAAGTTTGAACACAATGTTCAACCCCCAAGCTCTTCCCTACTTGATTGAGAACCTCATTGTCTCTCTTATATGAGCTTGCCTTTGGTGGAGGATTGAAGTGGTGGAGGCCTAGCTGTAAGGGACTTAGTTTCTGAGTTCCAAACTGTGCTGACACAGAAGTTTGTAATTCATTCACTTCTATTGATTCCATTTTAATATAAATACTCTTTTTTCATCCAATTAATATCTTGCAAATATTCAAATTGTTATTCCATGGGCATATTTGTTATGAATGTTGATGGATTATGATATTGAATGTGCTAACATTATATATTATCACCATATTCTTGCGTTTCTTGGTTGTTGGGGACAAGTTGTATGTGTATTTATTTGATTCAAGTGCTTGACAGTGGACTTCATCGAACATCTGGACGAGGTAGGATCTTTATCTTGTCTTGTTAGCATATTTGTTTATATATCATACCTGAGATTAGAGTTGATTTCTGTAGTCATTTCCATTTGTTGTGGTTTACCCCTAGCCATAGAGAGATTTTTCTCGTAACATAATTGGCGACCATACTGGGGATATAATATTCTTTTCTGGGTTTGGAGTGTTTTTCTCCTTTGATTTCTCTCGTTTATATTGAGTTTCTTGTCGTCCGATTGCCTGACAACCTTTCATTTTGAGTATGAGTTTCTTAGCCTTATCCTTAGCATGGAAGTGTTTTAACACATATACGTGGGTTTTTACCTGACAGTCGTGTACATACGTGTGTTATTCTTCTGCAAGAGGCGTATATACGTGACTTTCTCCTAAACAGTCGTGCACGCCATCCTTTTATGTTTGGTTGCTAAGTTTGATGTTTGTTGGGTAAGTTTTGATGGTTGCTGAGTCTTCTTGGGTCTCTGTTATGACTGTTAAGTGTCTGTGGAATGATAGGAAACTTTTCTTTGGTTGAATTTTCGGGTGGTGCCTTTCTCATCATCCTTTTCATTTGATTCTCCTTGCATCTTGGGCTGGGTGTTTTCTTTTTGATATCCTACTTGGTTTGTCTATGTTTACATACAATAGAACTTTTGTATCAAGTTGTTGATTCAGTCCTTGCATTTTTATTCTTTTATATTGAAAATACAAAAATATTAGGCATTTTTCATTGTTGGCATTTGATCTTTTGGGTCCTTGTCATTGATCTTAGTACATGTATAGAAAGATTGCATCTTATTTGGAATTGCAGAACTAAATTGAAAATTGCATTTTGAAAAGCTTATCATTTATTGGGAATTGAAGTTAGGACTTTACATTTTATTCATATTCATTTATTTTACTTGCTGAGTCATAACATCATTAATTTCATGACCACACCTTTTTTGAGTAAGAAAGGCCATTAAAACCAATGTTGACAATTTAAAATTGATTAGAAACAATTTTATTTTCTAGGGTGCACAAACTAGCTTAGGATTTAGAGCCTTGGAATAAGATTTTGTGAGTAAACTTATCCAAGGCTATTAAATCAACATATGTGTCTGACTAAGGGAGTGGTGAAATCCATTGTATAATTGGTGACGTTAGGAGGATCCGCTTACACTGGAGTTAAGCACGAGGTCGCGTGAGGTTGGTTGAAGGGTTATCCCCCCAATACCTTCTTAGCGTCATATATATTTCTGGGGATCTATTCATATATGGGGATCTTACTAGTACCTTTACCTTTGTGAGAGGTGATGTTTTCAAGATTTCAGGCTTTGTTACCCTACCCATATGGTAGACCCAACTTACAACTGTTCGCCTGTGCATCGGTTATATCGTGGTTACTAAGTTGCTTGACATAGGTACCACATAGGTTACTTGCAGGGGTTATTCTGTAGGTACCCTAGGTCAGATAAGGGTTGGAAAACACACATCCTTTATGGAGGATTACCTCTCTGGGGGGATCTGACTGACTAGTTGTTAATCCCACAAGGGTCCTTATAAATGATTCTTTTATGGACAGATTTTTAGGGGCATAACCAAATTCAGATTAAACCCGAGGACTAACATAAGACGACATTTATTTTCCCTTGGGGTACTTTCGCATACTAGAAGATGCCTTTCGTCCTTAAGAACACCGAAGCAACCTTCCAACGAGCTATGAGCTTCACATTTCACGATCTGAAGCATATATTCGAAGCCTATCTCGACGATCTCGCTGCTCACTCCCGTAAGAGAGTGGATCACTCTAAACACCTTCGACTAGTTTTTGAAAGATGTAGCCATTATCACATCTGTTTGAACCCTCATAAATGCATCACTTGAGTTAGGTCAGGTCAAATTCTAGGATTTTTAGTCTTTGAGAATGGGATCATGGTAGATTTTTTAAAGGTTGAGGAAATACTTCGATTGCCTCCCCCACGCACTATTCGTCAACTTCAAGGTTTACAGGGGAAAGCTAAATTTTTGCGAAAATTTATAGTGAACTATGCCAATATTACTAAGGGTTTCATGTGTCTCCTAAATAAGGACACTCCTTTTATCTGGGATGAGCGAGCCCAGGAACCCTTCGATGCTTTGAAGAAAGCCTTGGTATCGATGCCTTTGCTGAAGTCTCGAGACTATGGTAGAGATTACTTGCTTTATGTTGCTACGTCCGAAGAGACGATTGGTATGGTGTTGGTTTAGGAGGATGACGAGTTCCATGAGCACATCATTTACTATCTTAGTTGAAACTTAGTCGGCCCTGAACTCAAATATTCTCATGTGGATAAGCTATCTTTGGCTGCCGTTCACGTAGTCCAGCGATTATGACACTATATATTGCTTTGAAAAACTATTGTGGTTTCCGATGTCAATCCATTTAGATATGTCCTTAAGAGGCATATCATAGGGGGAAAGTACAATAAATGGATTGTCATTCTACAAGAATTTGATCTCGATTTCCCTTCTGCGAAGTCCAAAAAATCACTAGTTTTTGCAGATTTAATATCCGACTTCCCTCAGTTAGATGAGTATGTTATTCATGTTGATTCATTTTCATATGAACACATTTTCCTTGTCTCATCATCAGACCCTTGGTATGGAGATATTGTTGTCTATCTTCAAAATTTGAAGTTCCCTCAGCATCTCTCCCGAGATGTCTGATGGCATATACGATACCAAGCTAAGAACTACCTTATCGTCGGTGACACTCTGTATCACTGAGGAGTAGACAATATCCTGCGTCATTGTTTAACTCACAAAGAATACGAGTCTATTCTAAACGACTGCCACAGTGGGGGTTGTGGTGGTCATCTATCTGGGCTTGCGACAACCCAAATTTTTTTGCGAGCAGGTTATTTCTGGCCGTCAATTTTTAAAGATTGCATCGAAGCGGTTAATAAGTGTCACCCCTGCCAGGGGTTCACTCGGAAAATGCGCTCGCATCCAGCCCCTCTCCATCTAGTCGTTACCATCAGTCCCTTCACCAAGTGGGGGGTGGATTTTATGGATTGCAACCCAACTTTGGCTCGGGGGAATCAACACATTATCGTGGTCGTAGACTACTTTACTAAGTGGGCTGAGGCCATGCCTACAATTAAATCTGATGGTAAGACTGCTGCATTCTTCGTATTCAATCAAATTATAGCTAGGTTCAAAATCCCGAGTGAGATTATCACTGATCATGGTAGTCACTTTCAAAATGAAATGATGAAAGAACTAGCATCAAAACTGGGGTTTAGGCATGGTCATTCTTCCCCTTACTATCCCCAGGAAAATGGACAAGCAGAGGCCATAAACAAGTCTCTCAAGACCATTTTGCAGAAAAATGTCAGTCAGAGCAAATATGACTGGCATATCATGCTTTATCCAACACTTTGGGCATACCGAACCTCGGTCAAAACTTCCACCGGTTTTTCTCCTTTCCAGTTAGTGCATGGTGTGTAGTCGATCTTACCTATTGAATGTGAAATCCCTTCTCTTAGATTGGAAGTTGCGCTCCTACCTGACATTTCCAATCTCGAACAATGCCTTGTGCACCTAGAGAGTCTAGATGAGCAGCGTCGAGATGCCTCCACGGCTATCGAAGCGAGTAAAATACGTGTCAAGGTCCAATATGATAAGTCTGTTTGTCCTCGGTAGTACGTTGAGGGTGACTTGTTCTTTCTATATGATCAAGACAAAGAACCAATGGGGGCAGGCAATTTCAAACCCATGTGGCACAATCCCTATATCGTGCGACATGTCTTAGAAAATGGATCCTATGAATTAGAATATTATGAAGGGAACATGCTGGCTGAGCCCAGGAATGGGCTGCATTTGAAAATATATTATGCTTGATCCCTAAACTTGGGCGTAACTCTTTGTATACTAATGCATTTTAGTGTATATATCTTTTCCCTTTGTTTTTATATTCAACTTGCTTATCAAGTTTTCCCTTGGTTGATAGATGTCAACAGAGTCTTCGGTCTACTTAGGATTCACAAACGGGGCCAGTCGTCATACATAGAACTTGGCTTCCTCCGCTTGGGTTTTTTACTCACCTGAGGGTCTAATGGTGTCTTCAGGTGGCATTTTCCTAAGACCATCCATGAATAATGTGGACAAATATAGCACCATTATATAACTTTTGTGCGATGCCATTTCACATGGTATTCGCTCTTTAGAAGTTTGCCTGGATTCCTAGTTAGTAGTATGTTAGTTGAACAACAATTACCATGTGCATGAACCTACTCTACTCCGACGATTCTTACGGGTATTAATTTTAGAAGGACATTTTGATTTGATTACTTATCATCACATACCTAGAAGTTCTAATTATGTATCTGATGCAGATGCTAATTTTTTTTTAGATTGGCATTTGTCACATAACTAAAGCAAAGAAAACACTTTCATAAATATACACATTATAACATAAGTAAAGCCGAAGATCAATGTTTTTATATATATTCCATCTCTCCAAAAAATATGATGTTATAGTACAAAATTGGGGCTCACACCCTCAATATATATATATATGATTGATCATACAATAGTCATGATATCTACGCATGTGGTGCTGGATGAGTGTCATGATAACATACTATGGAGTGTACGATACACCGAAAGAGTCATACCCAAGTATGGGGCACACCTACCACTTGCCGCTGCATCACCTCCGACAAACCCTCCACCTAAACCATGGGAATCCTTTACGTCAAACGAGTCATGTTTCCCTGCATGTTTTGAAGCACTCTATCAATGTCCCTTCCCGCTGGCTCATTCCCCCGGTGCCTCCGCTGGTATCATGGAAGTCCATTCAGCTGTCATGGATCCACGTCTGCGTCACACACATGTTTAGTTAGTACTTGACATCATCCAAAAATATTTTTTTTTCTTATGCAAAAATACAAAATGAAATATTCAAAATTTTTTGACATACCTATGTCTCCGTAGGCGAAACCTGGTGGTAACGAAATGTCCAGATATCCTATGAAGTCAATCCCTATGTAAGGGTAGTCCTACAGAGCCATCACCTATTGACTCCATCAGAAGAAAAACTCATCGTTGTAGGGTGTTGTCACCCTACCACCCCCCTGCGACCTCATCACCTTGGTCCACCGTGCCATGTCTAGATCAAGAGGTCCATATGGAACAATCTCAACTCTAAGGCCCAAGCGTGGAACTCACTCGAAGAAATAACTACAAAGGATAGACGTGAACCCAAAGTTCAACTTTCTACCCAGTTTGCATTCTGTCAGGTGGCTCTTCATGTTGGCCAACAGTGAGGTGCACCAGTTGTAAATCGTGGGTCGCAAGCACTCCACTAAATAGAACATAAGTGGCCTCGATGCCTGGTGCAAAGAGGCCGACCCTGTGATCCATGTCAAGTCTAGGACAACAATCTTGAGACTTAGATTGCTGATCTCTCTGATTGGGAGTTGGCTCCTTACCTTCTCGGTCCATGCAATGCAATGAGTGGATATGTAATCCTCTATGTTCATGCCACTCCTAGCTCCCCGGGCTTTGAGGTTGACCACCTCACCTCGACGCAAGAATCCCATCAAGAAGTAAATGTCCTCAACTTCAATCCATAATGGTTGTCCATCAAGGTTGAAGGTCTCAGTATCCAGATCCCAGTAGTTCACAAGTAGCTGAAGCAGTCTCACTTAAGCCCTCATAACTTTGAGAGTCCAAAACTTGTATAGACCACATATTTTTAAGGCCATTTGGGCCTCTGTATATCTCTCCACTGCAACATCCACCTCTTCATGCTCTCTTTCTCTCCACTCTAGCACCATCCTACAAGATTCAAACCATTTTTTGAGTTAGAAACATTTAAAAAACCTTATCCATGAACATGTATGCGAGCTACAGTGTACACAGTCGCGTATAGGGTTGCTTATATGCTATCTCTTTTTCAAACATTCGCGTATAAGTATGTGTATACACGACACGATAATCTATAGCCCGCGTACACCTCAGTTTCTAAGTTGCACCCTAAATAACTTAAAAAAGGAGGCCTAATTACAAATTTTAATCCACTAGAAAGATAGAGGGGAGCAATATAAACTACCTGGTCTAGACGGTTGTCGATTCCGTCGCTTGTAGCTCCCGCAATCAACAGTTGAAATTCAAAGGTAATTTGGTCCAAAATACACTATTTGGGTAAAAGATACAAATGATATAGTAAAATTGGTTTTTTAACTATTTATAACAAATTTTAACCCACTTTATATAATTTCGTACAATATTTTGGCCCAATAGACTAATACGACAGTGGATGGAGTTGGTTTTGGTGGTTTTATCTAGGGATTCTTGTAGTTTTCAGTGCCATGTCGCCCATTCGTAACTTTGGACATGTATTTTTGTCACCCAACATATAGGATAGGTATCCAATCCATCATGCACACTTGCATCATCCTATGACTGCAACTCATATGCCTTAGGTATGAACCCATTTAATAGCAACACAAAACCTTCTATCTGCAACTAGAAGTGTCATTATCGAATGGTAGAGACTTACCAAACATGGGTACCCTAGTTAGATTCCCTTCTTCATTCAGTGCCCATGCAAAGATTTTTGTCTGTAGGATCACGAGTCCCTTATAGCTAATACATGACTTTGTGTTTGAACCTCATTTATTATTCATAAACATGCTGGCCTATATCTAGAGGACTCCCAACGAGTCTGATTTAAGCTCCTTTTCGACTCTCTCAAAAAGCGAACAGATTGTCGAGTGAACTTGTTTCTTTCACCCTCGTAAATTGGATTTGAAAGGATGTCTATTTGGTGAAAGTTTACCCCTTTTTCAAACCAAGTAGATTAAGATTATGAAAAATGACATTTTTTGGCGTTAAGTTGTAATTGCATCTCATTCTCTTGCTTGCAGTATTGAGCCTATTTCAAGTTTCTCGATTTTATAAATAGCCACACACCTCAGCTATTTGCATCATTATCCAAGTAGAGACTTGTTTATATCCTTTGCAATTTGTACCTATACCCAAGAGGAAACATTCCCACATTATCCCATCTCCCACATACACCTCCTTGCATTGAGCATGGGTATGTTTCTTGCGATTTGGAACTAGTTGCTTACTAGACATTAGTTTCCTCCTCTTGTATCCTGCTTATTCATTTTGGCTATAGAAAAAACAAAAAAAAAAATAGGTAGGGCAAATAATATTATTATCTTATATTGGCAGCGATTGTGTCACCTTTGAACAGAGAGGAACACAATTTTTGAGTCACTTGTCATCAAAATTTTGGGTTTAGCATGACCTTAGAGTGAACTTCGTTATGTAGAGTTTACTCCCACGACTAGTTACTCTTCTAGTCCCTATGGAAAGTTTTATTGATGCCTCTTGCATCTCGTAGTTTCATTGAGTCTATGTTGCCAAAGTCTTCCATATGTCTCATGCTCTTGTTCAAGGATGTCTATCAAACTACATCGTCCATTCCTCGGAACTCTTTACTTTTCATGTCAACCATACCCACAGTGTGTCTCAAAATTACATGGAAAGCTATACCGCAATATGTACCTGGTCCTACTTTCATGTTGGTAGGTAACCTTGAACCCATCGATCGACATTTCGTAATGAATTATTTATTGGGTGGTTTCCCTTATGTTAGACAACAATAAATCTATTCACACATTGAGATTAGTTCATTGTCTTGGATGCCATTAGCCTTATTAGTGTTTTCCTCACCTTTTTTGGCTTTTCCTTATTGTCTACTATTCAAAGGGTCTTTTGTGTAAGCTTGCATCACGGCACACTCAAAAGTGCGAGTCGTTAGTTCATGAACATGTTCTTTGTCTAATTCCTCCAAATCATCAAGCTCTAACTTTGTACCTTGGGTTGAATGATGAGAGATGCCTCAATTCTCTCATTTCGTGAGTCTCCTTCCATCGACTTAAACTCATCACAATATTAAAACTAGGCCTAGAGTCATATGAGTACCTAAAGGTTTGCAGTCATTAGTGGCGGGTTCTCATACATCGATGGTTGGAAATACACCAATCTCTTGATCCGATGGATTATTCCAGATTTGACCCCCAACACCTTTATTCACACTTGTAATAGCGTGCCGATTGCCTGATACCTACTTTTGAATTATGTTAGGATTTCCCGTTTGTTAGCGATATACCTTAGCAGATTAATCAGCGATGTCTCATTATGTTGACCTCAACTCCTTTATTCCTATGATGTAGACTTGCCTTTGGCGTATTGTGTAGAAGACTTGAATACATCTGTTCATAGTCATAGATTTCATGAGCTGTTATTTACTTTTCATTTGGACTAGTACCTATGTGACTTAGGTGATCATGGGGGATCTTATTGTACTCCATTGTATGCAAATATCTTGATTGATTTTAAGACTAGTTTCTGCTGGGCCTTGTTCCTAAGCTATGAAAGCCTTTGGAATGTAGACACCTTTGTATTGCCTATTCGCTGGCCATGAACAATTGTTTGGCATATATTCCTATGGATATGGGTGTAATTCAATTGGAAGCCATGTGTGCAAATCGCGCAAAATTGTAATATTCTCATGAAACTAGTTCTTGCGGTGGGTCTCCATTTCTCCTTAGGGCATTATAATGTATTTTGACCATGTGATACTCCTCGACCACCTCCTCACACGTTATGGGGCATCTATTATAGCAATGGCCACCACTCACCTTATGCAAAATTTTCTGAAGGCCTTTTCCATTTCCCTATCAAGACTTGAAGTCCCTTTTAGCAAATCCTAGAGCTAAAAACAATATTTTCCACATATATGCCTAACCACTATACATCATGCATATATGTAGGTTGCTCCACCACAGCCCATGTACATCGGGTTTTGTTGTTGCCCCAAAGTGCAAAAATGGTTTCGGGTTTCCATGTCCCGTCATGAGATCTATGATCCTTGACCTTTCATATCTTGAAGCGTTCGAATTGTCTCTTAATTACCACTTGAAGAGGTATAAATAGGCCAAATCACGAGCTATGGAAAAGGAGGAGAAGGAATTCAAATTTGAGAGCAAAGTTATACGGAGAAATTATTCACTTCATGTATTGAGTCACCGCGTCCTTTATCCTTTAAGTCCGAACACATTGTTAAACCCCAAGCTCTTCCCTACATGATTGAGAACCTCATTATCTCTCTTATATATGATCTTGCATTTTGGTGGAGGATTGAAGTGGTGGAGGTCCGGTTGGAAGGAACTTGGTTTCACCGGTTCGAACGTCTTACAGAGGTTTGTAATTCATACACTTCTGGCGATTACATTTTAATAGAAATACTATTTTTCTCGTCGATTAATATCTTGAAAATATTTGATTATTTATTCCATTGACATATTTGTTATGAATGTTAATATATTATGCTAGTAGATGTGCTAACATTCTATATTATCTCATATGCTTGCGTTTCTTGGTTGTTATATTATCACCATATGCTTGCGTTTCTTGGTTGTTGAGGACAAGTTGCAGGTGTATTTCTTTGAGTCAAGTGCTCAATGGTGGACTTCATCGAACGTCTGGACGAGCTAGTATATTTATCTTGTCTTGTTAGCATATTTTTTTATATAACATACATGAGATTAGAGTTGATTTCTGTAGTCATTTTCGTCTGTTGTGGTTTACCCCTAGCCATAGAGAGATTTTCCTCGTAACAGATGCCTAGGGTTTTGGCATTCTTGTTTATCATAAAAAGGCCTTCAAAGCCTCATTGTAATCATCTTCTTGAGAATGAGCGTATCCATCACATCTCTTCTCAGAGATAAAGCTGCCACCATTCTAGCGAGTCTTGCACTCTGTATTTTTACAGTCTCTTTACAATTCTTTACTTAATAGAAATAAAATATTGTTGTATTTCTCTGTTTTTGGCAATTTTCATGAGTATTTCATTGTAATTTCTCCACTTTCATTTCATTCTGAAAATAAATCCGGATCATGGGTAGCCAACACCTCCTCCATTCATCCCTTCTCCTTTGACGAAGTATTATCATTGCTAATTTGCTCCAATTTTTTCCGCTGCTATTGTGACTCCTTAAACCCCAAAAGACACTAGTCTACTCATTATAGTGGATGATTGATCAAACAAACATTTAAACCTTTCTCCTTGAATCTTTTGCTAACCTTTACTAACTCTAAGCTAGACTATTTCCTTAACTAACTTGTTGTTGTTGCAAAAAATTGCTACAACCATACTGATTCATGCTAAATTTCTGCATCCACCTACATAACTCACACTTATCCCATCCAAAATTCAAGTGTGACAATTACCAGTCAATCTACTAGATAAGTGTTGAGTTTGCATGGTGTTTTCTTACACTTTTGACCACTAGAATTTGTTGTTGTTGCAAAATATTGCTACAACCATCTAACTGCAACAAATCCTCTGCAAAAGTGACTTATTATGATAGCTAGACATTGCCAAATTTGCTTGTGACAACTTATTATCATTTTGCTAGGTAAAAGATATTCTTTCTTGTCTTTTTCGAGTAATTTTAAGGCATAATTCTTATGGCTCTTATAAAATATTAGTTGCTGTTATAAACTGTTGCATTGCTGCAAATTCATATAAGCTAACTCAATTTTTGAAGGTTCATGGTTTTAAGAAGCACTAACATCATATTTTTGTACTTGTAAGCTGCTATATTTTCTTGTTGTCTTTTTCTAGGCAGGTACAATCCATTTTACCTTTTGCTTCATCCCTTAAAATCCATAAGAACCTTCTGAATCGAGTGACCAGTGAGGGGGTTTTTCTTGCATCCTTGCCTTAGTCTTCTCAACCCTTTAGGTCACTGGGGATGTCTCCCCTGGGGTACTTTGACATACTCCTAAATAGAAAGGGGTTTCCTATTAAGGTGATAGTGATAGGTCACCCCCTGATACACCAATATTGCATCCACTTGCCTTGGGATTTGGGCATGTACAAATTGTGCGATAACATTTTGGCGTCGTTGCCAGGGAACATCGAGTCAATTTTCCTCGAACGACACTTTTTTGGTAAGCCTTTATTTCACTTAGCTTACCTGGCGACTCCACTAAGGGTGATTCCCTCATCCATTTGATAATCCTTAAGAGGATATCTAGTGACTCCATTGACCTTTTCCAAAGTGCCACCTTACTCTCAACTTTGTGATATTTCCAAGATATGGGATCATGGCACCGTGGGAACAAGTGTATCCAACTATTGATTTCAAAAATTTTCAAGGATACCCACATTATTTTGATACAAAATGGTCAAATAACTCTCCGAGATTCAGAGGCCTCCCAATTACTCACATTGTGGAATTCTTGAAGTATATAAGTGAGATAGAATTTGAAGGGGAGGATGTTCTGTTGAAATTGTTCATACTTTCCCTTCTGTCCTTTTTGAAAGATTGGATTAAGGGTTCTTGTGAAGATAAGGGTATATAATCTTTTGTAGAACTCATCAATAGGTTTATTGAGTTTGAGAAACCACAATGATATACATATGGAAATTCTCTTCAAAATCTCGAAATATCCCTAGAGGACGAAGGATTCACCACTGAGATTGTGGAAGATCTCAGAGATGTGTACTTGTAGTATACCTAGGGAGGTAATATGGGGTACTTAGAGAGGTACCCAATGGGAATGTGGTTATGCATTATTAGTGGAATTCATTTAATATATTTAAGAATATGGTCATTATAACAGGAAAGTATTGCTTGAGGAGTGCATTCCTTCCATAATGAATAATATATGGTGTTACCCTACCTCAAGGGTTTTCTCTATTTCTTGTGTTCAGTGTTTTGGTAAATGGTTTGGATTATTCTTGTTGATATTCTAGGTTTATTTTGATATTTATCTTCAGATATATTTAGGTACTTAACATGTGGTATCATAGCATTTTCCTTGGCCAAAGAAAGGGAGAATGTTTTTGCTTTTTTTTTGTAGATTTTTTCTAGAAAAAAAGAGGGCGACTCACTTTAGATTCAGATATGAATATTTATGAGCGAAATTTGGTCAAACAAATTGGATATTTTAATTCCTCTTGGAAAGTTACCCAATTTATAAAAAAAAAATGGCCGAAATGAAGTCCAGGAAGTAAAGTTATGAACATTTTAAATTCAACAGGTTTTTAGGGTTTTTCCGGAAAAATTCACGATTTTCTGTAGTAATTTATTTTTAAACCCTAGTTTTTGTTGAATATTTTTTCCAAGCAAGATGTATTTTATAGGAAAAGATGATGGTCCTAGTATTGAATACTTCTTAAAGTCCCACAAGTCAGAATGGAAAGAGCACTGAAATTTTTGTCTACATCTTCATTTGAGAGAAGATGCTCACACATTGTGGAGATCATTTGACTTTTGTGAGTGGGTGTCACTTTATGAGGAAACAATTAAAAAATTTCTTTTAGACAAGTGGTCTCATAAGAATTGTAAGGATAAATACAACGCCAAGGGTTTATTTTCATGTGTCAAATCTATATTATAGGTTCATAGTTGTATTCATAAAGAAAATGTCGTTGTTTCTATAAAACATAGTTGCCGACAAAATTTTATCAATGTTCAGTTGGTTAATAGATTGCAAATTCCTGCAAAGAATATCTAAAACACACAAAATGAGGGTGAAAATGTTAAAATTTTTAAATATTTGAAGCTCAGTATGGATAAATATGTGTTGCATTCATATTTTTATACTATGAATATGGATGAAGTGGATATTGTTTTGGGATATCCTTGGATGGACTCACTTGGTACAATTAATATTAATGTTCAAAAGAAGTTTATAAAGCTTTGGTACAATAAAAAGAAAATCGCATTGCATGATGTGTCTCTTAGTAATAAATATGGTCCCATGAAGGCCAACAAAAAAATTATTGCATATTTTGAAGTTGAATCAGAGGTAGAGTCTACAGAAGGAGATGAAGAAAAACTACAGGAATGTCATAATCAGGAAGCTAAGGCACATAATGTTGCAGATTTGAAGAAAAAAGAACAAATTCCTATAGTTTTTGTATATCGCCATCCACATCATATAGAGAAAAAACAATCATCAAGGCAATGGCGTGTGCATCGACACATTTATGCTCCAGTAGGGCACCATACAAGAAACCGATCAAGAGGTGCATGGAGGCATACTAGCACTACAGGAAGACATCAAGCTAGAGAACTAATCCCATGACAACACTGACATAATGCAGATTAAGATTAGGGTGGAAAGGCAACAGATGGAGATCATGTTCAACTTCCATTGGGATGGATGGATGGTCATACTTGGTACTAGTTGGCTACATTGCTAAGCTAATCATATTGTATGGTTTATTCTTGGGTTTCGAGGACGAAACATGTGAAGCAAGATGGAATGTAGTATACCTAGGGAGGCAATATGGGGTACCTAGGGAGGTACTGTTGGCACAGGGGAAGATCTAGGGTTCAACTCTAATAGCGCACCAACAAGCCCTAACTACTGGCCCTTTCGGCAACACCTATGAAGCAGATGTAGTCTCACCCGAAGTAGCAATAGGGGGTTGCAGGACACATATGTCTACAACAAGAGGAAATGCAAAGTGGATCCAATACAAAAACAACACAACATGTAGATATATTTTACCAGCTTAAACCTACTTCGCACAATATATCTCAGATCTAACATACTAATGCATCGTCAGAGTAACAGAAGTAAAGAACACAACATCAATCACACATAACACAAGATATACGTGGTTCATACTCTCCCTAGGGCTACGTCCACAAAACTGTGCTTTATAATATATCAGGTGAAGCATACAGTTCTATCTACGATCTTATCTAGAAGATATTCTCTCTTTCTATTTTCTCTCTATCTCCCTTCCCTGCGCACCCAGCTGCAGGGTTGATCTTTGCACCCAGCTGAATATCTTACAATACCGAATGCTCTCACAACACAATACTTCTCCCTTACATTAACAATAATCACTCTTCGTAACATCAACGAATTCTGAACCAACCCATCCCAGGTCCTCTTGACCTTTATTTATACATTACAATAGCTCAT
>SNQJ01S0168826.1:0-12557 GCA_010110895.2 Picea sitchensis | reverse complement strand
TGAATGCCAACTCAAAGGCCTTTGTTATAATTGTGATGAAAAATATTTCCCGGGCCACAAATGTAAGAAACAAAATATTTTTATGGCCATCTCTGAGGATATTTCAAAAGAGGATGTGGAAACTCCCCTAGTGCCCGAGTCACCGGAAATCACTGACATAACTCCTCCCTCCGACCCTCTCGAAGTGGAACCGATCATTTCCCTCAATGCTCTCACTGGCTTTTCCGCCCCTCAAACCCTCAAGTTAATCGGTTACATCAAGCATCGAAAGGTCATCATTCTGGTTGATAGTGGAAGCACCCATAATTTTATTCATCATCGCATTGCCCAAGAAACCCATTGTTACATCCATGCCGTCAACAATTTCCAAATCATGATTGCCAATGGTGGTTCTATGAAATGTGGCGGGCGCTGTGAAAATGTGCATCTCCAAATCGGTGACTACCACCTAAAATCCCATATGTTTGCTATCGACATGGGCGGTTGCAACATTGTGTTGGGTGCAGACTGGCTAAGGACTTTGGGCCCCATTCTCATGGATTTTAATGACTTAACCATGCAATTCGACCAGGAATGCCACCAATATAAATTCCAAGGCATCACTGCTGGTTCACCTGAGGTCATTAGTTCCCATCGCATGGAAAAGCTGCTCAAAAAGGTCATTCTGGTGTCATTGCCCAACTACATGCCATACAAGCAATAGAGACACCCCCGGTGCCACAAGACCTCCAAGCCCTCCTTTCTAAACATCAAATGGTATTTTCCACTCCGCAAGGACTCCCCCCTTCCCGCGATGTTCATGATCATTCCATCCCCCTTGTACCCGGAATCCTTCCTCCCAATATCCGCCCGTATCACCACCCCTTTTCACAAAAAAATGAAATTGAGAAAATGGTCCAGGAACTCCTTACTGTAGGCGTTATTTGTCCTAGTACGAGCCCTTACTCTTCTCCGGTCGTCATGGTCATGAAGAAAGAAGGTTTTTGGAGAATGTGTCTTGACTTCCGTGCTCTCAACAAAATGACCATTAAAGACAAATTTCCAATTCCTGTCATTGATGACCTCCTGGATGAATTGAGTGGTTCCCAAATCTTTACTAAACTCAATCTTCACTCGGGCTATCACCAGATACGTATGAAAGAGGCAGACATTCCCAAGATGGCCTTTCCCACTCATGAGGGCCACTATGAGTTTTTGGTCATGACCTTTGGCTTGTGTAATGCCCCCTCCACCTTCCAAAGCCTCATGAACCATGTCTTCCGTCCTTTTCTCTGTCATTTTGTCTTAGTTTTCTTTGATGATATCCTCATCTATAGAAAAACCTAGACAGGCCATCTTACCCATGTGGATCGAGTTCTCGATTTACTCTCCCAGCACCAACTTTTCTTGAAACAATCTAAATGTGCCTTTGATGCCTCAGAAGTAGAATAATTGGGTCATCTAGTTGGAAAGCATGGCGTCAGGGTGGATTCGACAAAGATTGAAGCTATGCAAGATTATCTGCACCCAAAGACTCTCAAAATATTGCGTGGATTTTTGGGCTTAACAAGGTATTATTGCAAGTTTGTTAAGAATTATGGCAAGATTGCAACACCTCTCATTTCTCTCCTAAAAAATAATTCTTTCACTTGGACTCCAGCATCTACTCAAGCTTTCCAAACCTTGAATATGGCCATGTGCACCACTCTGGTTCTGGCCCTTCCTGATTTCACAAAGACCTTTGTGTTGGAATGTGATGCCTCATGGAAATGAATCGGCGTTGTCCTTATGCAAGAGGGTAGACCTTTGGCCTTCACTAGCAAGTGTTGTTGGGAAATAATACCCTACGGACTAACAAGCTAGGGCTAGACTTGCATGCAGATTTTGACCTTTAAGAAATGACCTTTTAACCTACCACCCAAAACTTAAACCCCTCTTTCACAATACATACATGGAAAGGAACTACTAACCTTTTTACTGATGTTTGGTGTAGATCCCCGTTGCGCTCTTGACTTCTTGCTCATGCGGCTCCTTCCAAAGTTAACCTACAATCAAGACAAAACACTACGCATGCATGCTACTTTTCTATTTGAGGGTTAGAAATTAAGCATAAATTACACAAACCACATATAACTCATGCATTGGGACGGGAAAAGTATTCTTTTATTATTTTCAAAATGAATCAACTTACAATTGTAGTCGAGACCGACCACCGCTCCTTGATCCTGATCCTGGGCTCCTCCTCTTCTTTGTCCTCCAATTGCTTTGCGTTAATTCTCCTTAGGCTTGAGGAAAGGCTAAAGGGTTGGGACAAATTGATTCGGCAAATGGGCAGAGTGTCTTCGCTATAATTTTTCCTCTTTCAAATGGTACCCCTACCCCTTCTTTTATAGGCTAGAAGGAGCTAGGGTTTTGGATGAACTCTCGGCCATGCATGGCCAGGAGTTTCAGTTAACTGACCCATAGCTTTTTGTCCCGTCGAAAACTTTCCTGTTTTTGTGCTTTGTTAGGTAAACGCGGGCTGTATAAGGCCTGCCAACGTTCAAACACGTGTAGTAATGGGTTAGTGCACGTTTTCATTTACTTAAGAGGATTTTTGAAGAGGTTGTTTAGCAGATGTTTTGGCAATGAATGGATATGAGTTGGCCTGATGCCAGGTAAGCATGTGTGGTGCAATTTAGGGTTATAACAACAAGAAACTATCTGAAAGGAATCTGGGAAAACCCATCTATGAAAAGGAAATGTTGTCTATTCTTCATGCCGTTTATCTGTGGCACCCTTATCTCTTGGGGAAATGTTTCCAAATTAAGACAGACCATCAAAGCCTCAAATACTTTCTGGAACAACGCATTTCCTCCCCAGAGCAACAAAAATGGGTGACTAAACTCTTTGGATATGATTATGAGATCATTTACAAGAAAGGAAAAGACAATGTGGTGGCAAATGCACTGTCCAGAAAATATGAAGATGAAGGATCCCTTTTTTCTCTTTCCTTCATTGTACCAGATTGGCTCCAAGCTGTTCGCCAGGAATGGCTACAAGATCCCAAAAGTTCGCATCTGATCCAACAATTGCAGACCAATGCTCTAGCTCCCCCAGGGTACTCTTGGCTCCAGGATGAGCTTAGATACAAAGGCCATTTGTATTTAAGTAAACAATCAAAGCTTAAATCCACAGTACTTTCTGAGCTTCATGCTACACCCACAGTGGGGCACTCCGAGTTCAACAAAACCTATGATAGGGTCAAGCGTTCTTTTTTTTGGGATGGCATGAAACAGGAAATTCATAATTTTGTCGCTGAATGTGATGTATGTCAACGCAACAAGGGAGAAACAGTCAAATATCCAGGCACAATACAACCGCTTCCGATCCCACCTACTATTTGGAAGGATATCTCTATGGACTTTATTACCAGCTTACCCAAATCGGGAAATAAATCAGTCATAATGGTGGTTGTGGATCGCCTTTCCAAGTATGCTCATTTCTACGCTCTTCAACACTCATTTACTGCATCCACAGTGGCTCAAATTTTCATGGACTAGGTCTTCAATCTTCATGGCATGCCGCACTCTATTGTTTCTGATCATGACCCAACTTTCACAAGCAATTTTTGGCAAGAACCGTTCAAGTTTCAAGGCACCCAATTTCATCTCAACACAACTTATGATCCCCAAACTGATGGTCAAACGGAAGTTGTCAACAAATGTTTGGAAACATATCTGAGGTGTTTTGCCTCTGAAAAGAAAAATCAGTGGGTTCAATGGTTACCCCTAGCTGAATGGTGGTACAACACTTCCTACGACACAACTACATGCATGACTCCATTTGAAGTGGTATATGGACAAAAGCCACCTTCAGTTCTCTCATACTTACCGGGTACATAGAAGGTCCAGGTGGTGGACCAAACACTTACAGTTCGAGAGGATATTCTCCATACCCTCAAAGAGAACTTGGTCATGGCACAAAATCGCATGAAGCAACAAGAAGATCAAGGTCGCTCTGAACGTCAATTTGCAGAAGGGGATCAGGTGTTTCTGCGACTGCAACCATACACGCAAACTTCCCTCAAGGCCGAGCATTGTCAGAATCTATCACCCAAATTTTATGGTCCTTATACCATTCTCAAGTGTGTGGGACAAGTCGCCTATCAGTTAGCTCTGCCCAGTCATTCAAATCTACATCCTGTTTTTCATGTTTCATGCTTAAAGAAGGTAATTGGAACTCAATGCCAGATTCAAACCAACCTTCCCAAGTTAGCCGAAGAAGGATCCATTTGGCTACAGCCAAAAGCAGTTTTGGACCAGCATGAGCGTCGCTTGTGTCAGAGAACCATCAAGGAAGTGCTCGTCCAGTGGAAAGATACAACTCCAGCTGATGCCACTTGGGAACCAGCTACCATTCTGCAATAGTTTCCACATCTCAATCCTTAAGGACAAGGTTGTTTGTAAGGAGACAGACATGTTAGGGTCGTAACCCACACATAGGTAGAGCAATATATTCATATGTAATAAAGGTCAATATTAATAAGGCCTTTCAATAAAATAGAATAAGGCAGATGTAGAAGACCTAATAGAAGCTTCCGCTTCTAGAAGGATCTTCCTCTAGATGTTTCTTTTTAGTATAAATAGGAGTCGAGGGTATGAGAACCCTAGCTTGGAGATTATTGTAACAGAGCACTTATCGACTGGAGGTTGCCCCCTCGAAGAGGCCTGTGAACATTGCTTTCTGAATCAAAGTGCTATTTCTGTTGTTGTTCTTATATCATTTCTGTGTTATTGTGGAGATTATGCTGGTTATATTACTGTTATTCTACCATTTCTAGCATTTTATTTCTATTCAACATACTTTTTATATCTGGTATATTATAGTAGCACAGTGCGCAGCTGTCTGACTAAAGTAGGAGGGGGTAAATCGACAATAATGGCAATCTTAGATGGATCTTCAACAATCCCTACTTACACAAAATATGGCCTAGAAGCACTCCAAAGGGTGAAAAGAAGATGCACTTCTTCAGGTTCAGGGCAATCTGACATTGCCTACACTTATCCAACATTAGTATTAAACATTCAATATGATTTTGCAATAAGCTAAAAACAATCCAATCATCAAAATATGCTTCCATAAATTTATGTAAAAAATCCTCAAATGCTTCGACCACCACCCTAGAAAAGTTGGTTGGTACATTATTCAATCCAAATGACATCATTGTGTACTGGTAGGATCCCCATTCTGTGGAAAATTTGGTCTTATGGCGATCTTCCTTGGCAATCCTGATCTGATGGTATCCTGAAAATCCATCTGTAAAAGAGTATACCTCTTGTCCTCCTACATTATCTAAAACTTCGTCAGTAAATGGTGTAGGGAATGGGTCATGCAAACATGCATCATTCAACTTCCTGAGATCTACACAGATCCTGATATCTCTTGTCTTCTTGTCTTGGACCACCATAGCGTTAATCCGTTCCGACTCTTCAATATTCTCTATGATTCCCGCTTCCAACATTCTGCCTAATTCAATCTTCAATTTCTCCTTATATTTAGGATTCAATCTGTAGGGTCTCTGCTTGACTGGCCTTGCATATGGTTTCAAGGGGATCTTCATATCACCCATGGGCCCTTTAATGATCTTCAAATCAGTGAACTTGGTTGGAAACAAGTCCTAGTATTCATGTAGTAATTCTATGATCTTGTCAATAGTGACAACATCCCAATAATCTCCAACGTTTGCAAGCTTCGGGGTTTGTTCTGTTCTAATGTTGACTCTCTTAATTTTGATTGGCTGTCCAATAAAAGGTAGTTCAACTCCTGGTCCTACTATGTCTCTCTGTCCTTCTGTTTCTACGATGTTCACATTCCTAGGATCATCATCTTCATCAACATCGATATTGTAACAACCTTGCAGTTTCTAAAGAGGCGCAGTCCATTCGTCCTCTTCTTGCTCCAAAGGGAGGCTAGGTGCCTCCTCAAATACTTTCTGTCGCACAAATTATAAATCTTGATCTACCATAGTGTGCTGAATTTCAAATAAGAATGTAGCTTCAAAATTCTGTGTCATACCTTGCCAATCTGCAGTGCTTAGGTGCTGTTATGATTGAAGGTACCAGTTGATAGGCGTTGTATCCAGTGTGTTAGTGAATTTATGCACCCACTGTTCCTGAGGAATGTTGCTCAAAGATTCCTCACAACTTCACACGTGGTCTTTCAGACAACTTTGACATGTGTATCTAACTTTGCATCCTTCGATGTTCTCTGAAAATCGCGCTGTCATCAAAGTGAGACATTGCACCCAGTCCGCTATGTTCTTCTTATGTGTTCCCCACCATCTTGCTGGAGTTGCTTTGAAGGCCTCGTCCAATGCTAACAACTTTTGTTTTACTGGTACAACTTCTTCAAGTTCTAGTAAGAAAGTTTCCAAGTGATTCAAACCATCAAAGGTGGGAAAATTACTTACTGTTGTGCTGATCCAACGAACTTCTTTGGTCAATCTAGCACATCGCCGCGTAGATACTTCATACATTTTGTTCTGCCAAATTTCTAGTGCTTCCTCTGAGTCTGATGAACATTTTCTGTCACTTCGCCAACTTAAGTTCCCATCTGCTGTAGGATTAATGTAATCCTACTATCTAGCTGTCAATTTGTATATGTTTTCTAGTTCATAGGTGCGGTCTTCTTCTCTGATGGGTTCGGTATACCTGCAACCTTCATGAGGATCCAAAGGTGCAATGACCCTAAGGACATATCCTTCAAACATCATTATTATTTTTTTAAAATCAACCATAGTAGAATTATTGAAAGCCCAATGATTTCCTAACAGTGCACGATAAGGACAACTATCATCAACTATCTCAATCACCTCAAATTCAACAAATGTTCTGACCCCATCGATGTCCACAGGGACATTCTCCAGTCTTCCAAAGGGGCTCACAACTTGTTGATTGCCCATCCTAAGCCTGATGGGGGAATAGATCAACTTAGGTTTTCCTATTAGTGCCCATGTATGCTTCATCATGACATTGACTTCCGACCCTAAGTCGAGGACCACGTAGTCTATATCATACTCTCCAATTTGAGCATTCAGCTGTAGTTCCTTATTTGTCCTTTCTCTTTTTAAATACTTGGTGTACTACTCTATTCAACAAGGGATCTATATTTCTTAGCTCATACCATCCGATTAAATTTTGTAGCTCTTGCACAACGCTTTTATCCTTAATCAAATTAATGCAAGTACATAATAATTCCATGAGCTTGATTACCTCTTTTCCTTCTTCCAATGAAGAAAAATGATCTAATTCCAGAGGCATTCCAAATTCTCTTACTTCTGGTCATGTATTTGATGAAGAACCCTGGTCTCTCCCAGATTCTTTTCTTACCTCCTCAAATGTTTGTTTCTATTTTCTTGCATAAAACACTTGTGTCTTCTCTGCATATTTTCTGACTCCTAATTCTTCTGTGGTCTTTCCCGGGGTCACTCCGTCTTCTCATGTAACAACACCTCCTCTAGTGATTACAATGACTCTGGGATCCTCTCAGCAGGGTTCTACTGAGATTAGTTGTACTTGTTGTTTTCCTCCCCGTCTTTTTTGAAGTTTGGCTAACAAAGAAAGACAATATTCAATGACATGCTCAAATGAGTTGCAGTAACTACAAGTGGTACAAGGGTTCTGAAAGTCCCTTGCCAAATGTCTTGGCTGTGCACAGTTGTAACAAATTATCTGACCTTGACCTCGACCCATGCCTCTTGGCCATCCTCTTCCTCTGAATCCACCACGAGGGTTGAATTTTCCTCTTCCCGGGGAATTATACTGCGTAGTGTTCCCTTCTTGCTGTACTTCACCTTGAATTTTTTATATATCCCTTGACCTTTCATGCAAGATTTCTTAGGCCCTACATTCCTTATCATCATTCCCTACCAACTTACAGAATGTGCAATACAGATTTGTGGGAGTCTGAACATATTTTTGCATGTAATAGCATTCACCAGGGCGATGTCTATTTCTACATACCTTCCGATTTGCATCTAATGCACCATATATCTTCTCTTTTATCTTTTCCCTTGTCTTTATTCATATCTTCGACCTGCAGAGACAAGCTAGTTAACTGACTTAAAATTTTACTCATACCTGAGCTAGATTATCCCATAGGGGCTGATTCTAGTTTCATGGAAATCTCTAATGCCTCAGCTCGTGAATTGATCTTCTACTGCATTAGAGGGACTCTGATGTGTGGTAAAAGAGAAGTAATGAACCATTCCTTGTTCTGCTCGTCTAGGATCAGAAAAATCAAACGACCTGTCAAGGTCTTGAACCTCTGATCAAACTCCCAAACAGGTTCAACTACTCCCTGCTTGATTTCTTTCAGTTCTGTAATGCATTGTGACTCTGACTTTGGTTTCTTGAATTATTCACTTAATGCATTCTTGATCTCATTCAATGGTTTAGGCTATGCAATTCCTTTAACAAAATTCATGTACCATCTCGGTGCACGGTCTCTCAGGGTAGTACTAAACTGAGTTCTCTTAACTTCTTCGTCAGTGATTTGTTTAATATTCCATACAACTTCGCATAGGAACCAATGTTGGTCAGGGTCTTCAGATCCATATCCCCTAAAGATAGGGATCCTCATCTCATCTTCCATATATCTCCTAGGTTTCCTAACTGAGTATGTGCTGAACTATTAGTGAAAATGGTCTGAGTGTTCTGGTGACTCTGACTACTCTGATTTCTTAATGCTGTTAAAACAAAAAGAGGAGTAATAGTACTTACTTCAATAGTCTGCGCAGTCCCTGAAGTTTCTGATTCTTCCTGGCTAGGTTCTTCAGTCTTCCCTTCCTCTGCCTTAGTAGACTCTAAATGTTCCTTGTTCAATAGTTCTTCTTCCTCTCCACTATAAAACCCTTCATCTTGTACCAGTGGTTCATGGTTCTATTTAAACAAGTTCACCATAGGAACTTCTCTGAAGATCCTTCCACTGCGCATATGTCCAACCTCTGTGTCACTGTCGCTGTCTGAATTCATGAACATTAGCTTTTCAATCTAACCGACTACTGTATTGTCAAGATGTTCTTTTCATGCAATAACATCTTGATATTCAACTTGAGAAAATGTAAAAATTTTCCTCTAGGTCCCTTAAAGAAATATCTCTCTGCTTGACTATACGATTATACTCTATCAACAAAAAACTCAGTGATGTACCCTCCGATGGTGCTATCAAACCAGTGATATACTGCTCTTGACATGACTTTATCAACTCTCTTGACCTTCTTGATCAACGCTGACGTCCAAACCACAGGTGGTCTAGATATGATCTTAAACTGGGTATCTATTGATCTGACTAACCACTCATATAGCTCCTTGTGAATCCCTCCAAAGAAAATCTCGTGTATATCAGTAAATATATAGCTTCCAAACCAATCCTCTATGCTAATATTAGGGTTCTTGTTCTGTGAAGTCCTTCTCTTTTTCTTCTATCCACTTATGAATCTCTATCTTTGATGGAAACCACCTTGACATTCCCTCAAGAAGATCTCGGTCCCGACAACAGAACCATTTGTTGGCACAGGGGCAGACCCAGGGTTCATCTCTAATAGCGCACCAACAAGCCCTAACCACTGGCCCTTTCGACAACACCTGCGAAGCATATGTAGTCTCTCCTGAAGTAGCAATAGGGGGTTGCAGGACACAGGTGTCTACAACCAAAGGTTGATATTCACACCCAGTTGAAGATCTTACAATACCGAATGCTCTCACAACACAATACTTCTCCCTTACATTAACAATAATCACTCTTTGTAACATCAAAGAATTTTGAACCAACCCATCCCAGGTCCTCTTGACCTTTATTTATACATTACAATAGCTCACCAACAAAATTAGGCCGAAACCTAGGTGTCAAAACCCTAGATACCAAAACCCTAGGTGTCTAAAACCCTAGGTCAACTTGACCCGCATTTTCCGAGCTTCGCTAGCCCGTCTTTCCTTCTTTCCCGTGAGGTGCTCCAAAGCATCCATTGGTGGATTTTTCCTCTTGATGAGTTGTCCATGATCCATATTCCTTGATGATCTATTATCCTCGATCTTCTCATCCAACAACTTGATTTCTCTTACTTCGCTCCATATTTTTTGCTTCTTGGGCCACTTCGACCTGATCTTAGTCAACTTTCCTTCTGCGCAGTTCACATTTTGTCTTTTCTCCCTTAATATTTGCTTCCTTCCATAACCAAGGGACAACAGGTACCCAATGGGAATTTGTTTATTTATTATTAGTGGAATTCATTTAATATAGTGAAGAATATGGTCATTGTAACAAACGAGTATTGCTTGAGGAGTGCATTCTTTCCATAAGGAATAATATATGGTGTTACCCTACCTCAAGGGTTTTCTATATTTCTTGTGTTCATTATTTATGTGAATGGTTTGGATTATTCTTATTGATATTGTGGGTTTATTTTGAGATTTATCTTTAGACCTATTCAGGCACTTAACAGTACCATACTCAATACCAAGAACCCTTTGATTTAGAAGGAGAAATTTATGAAGAAAGTTGTCAACCCCTTGAAGAGGAGCAATATTTTCCCCATGATTCAATAGAATGTAGTAAAGACTTGAATAAAGAAGTGAGTTAAGAGGATGAATCACTAACATCCGCTCCTCCATCCGATGAAGCTCTCCAAGATTCTATCTCTCCTGCACAAGACAAGGAGAATGAGGTGAGTCATTTTCCTTTCCAGGTTTTTGATGAGACTTTGTTCTATGATTCAGAAGGTGAAAAGGTAAAGAAACCCTCGGAAGAGCTAGGTCCTTCATTTTATGATGAAGGCAAAAAGATGATTAAAGAGAATAGTCTTGGGGATGATGCACTGGACCCTCTTCCATTTGATGAAGTCATCAAATCCATTGATGCTCCTGCACAACGAGAAGCAAACACGGTTATTTATTTCCCTTTCCAATATTTTTATGATGATTTATTTTATGATTTGGAAAGTGAAGAAGTATTATAGGATCCATTGGATGCTTAAATCCTTGATGTTATGATAAAGGTAGTGACATGGTTGATAATATTGATGAGTTCATACATGTTGGAAGACATAACTGGGATGTGATTGGTTCTGATGAGGATCCCATTTATGAAATGGAAGGACATCTTTGAGTATTTCCTTTACAACAATCATATGATGTTCCTAATAATTTTGACGTTTGGCAACAAGATGATGATATAGTTACAGACACTTTCCAAACACCCAAGGATTACCTAGTTCTATGTTCTCCTAATGATTTTCGGTCATACCTTGAGGATTTTGATCAATATTCCTTTGAGAATTCAGATTTATTCTATGAAGAAATTTATCAACCACCATTATGCTTAGATATTGATAAGAGTGAGGACATTTCTTGCCTAAATAAGGATACTTGTGACAGGATTTTCTAGCCTCCTTTGATTACTTTACCTTGCTATGTCACCAAGGGTGTAGTTTGGAAACATGTCCCTTGTCTTGAGTTTTCTCCGGGGCAAAGCATTCTTTTAGAATTCAAGGGTAGGTTGAATACCTTAAGAAGAAGTTTATTATTTCAGTCTTTCAGCTTTCCCTTAGAAAATTTTCAATCATCCTCTAGGTTCTTGCTAGTCCCTTCCCAGACCTCAGGATGTGATGACGTCCAAGGTAGCCAGCCTTTTGACTCTTTGAGTCAGTCTTTTGAGCCTTTGATTTTTCATGATCCCTTTCTGAGATGGATTGAGCACTTTCCTAGAAGTGTGACTTGGCATAATTTTGTCCCTCTCGCCCATCTCCATGAGCTAGATTTTACGATTTTCGATGATATTATACATTCTCTAAGTCATGTTATTTTTGTGCTTAACCTGTCATTGTTTTGGTTTACGATGAAGCACATAGGCACGTATTACAATGTGTTGCTAGGATGGTTTCATTGGTTATTTTACTACACCTAGCATTCAACCAACATGTAAGTAGATGTAGGTAGGCAATTGCATCCATTGCATATACCATCTGCATATCATGCTAGTATAGTTATAATTTTATTTTTGTATTCCTTCATTATGTATATATGCATGCTTATGACTATATTTTTATATCATATATGAGTGAGGGGTGATATCACCACCCTGAGGATTGTTGAAATAATGTAACTGCGAAGAGCATTCTTATTATTATTTTATTATTGGATTAAATCCCCATTGTGAATTAATCATGTCATTATTATTATTATTATTGTTATTGGATTAATCCCCATTGAGGATTAATCATGTCAGTAATTGTATAAGGACCAAATCCCCTTTTGCGGATTGGTCATCGGACAATTACAAAGTGCAGAATAAGAAGTTGGCCCCAACAGTTATTATGGAAGACCCATAATTAATTAAAGGTGGGTTTACCCACCCAGAGTGAGAGGTCGGCCCTGCCAGTTGTGACCTTTAACACATGCCAGTCTTGTATAAATAAGAGGCTAGCGCCTCACTTCAAACACACAACACACTTGCTCATTCTCTTATGAGGCAAGCTGCAATTACCAGTTGGAGAGAGGAGAAGAAGAGTGGTGCATCTCTTGGAGAGGACTATCTGTATT
>SNQJ01S0168825.1:0-20750 GCA_010110895.2 Picea sitchensis | reverse complement strand
AGAGAATTGGGAGAAGAGTTAAAAGACAAAATTATTGTCCAAAAGGTGTTGAGACTAAAGCAAGAGGATTAGTGCCTTTATGGGGTAATGTAGTCAATAGGTGATGGGTTTCACTTGGGAATAGTAACAACAATGATTATACTTGTCTAAGTGAAGAATGGATCTTAGAAGAGTTAGCACTTTAAGTCTTTTGGGATACAGACTTTAAGGGGGTGAGCTACTAGAGAGTAGGAACTTATAGGCCCTAGCACCTTCCTCCTCCTTAGACTATTGAAAGATATTAAGAGAAAAAATAACTACACAATGGGTTCTAAAGTGTTAGTATTTTAGGGCTTTAGAAGGTTATCTAAGTCAAATCACTTTAGTAAAGTCTAACAAATGAAGAGCAAAGAAGTAGTATCTTAAGTCCTTTACTCCTAGCGTTTGTCAAGCAAGCAATTTCATAATATTTAACATGAATAAGAAAATATACCATAACCATTCAAAATGAAATGAAAATTGCATATTTACTTACTTCACCAAGAACAATCAAGAAATAAAACCCTGGATTGCCAAGTAACTTCACGAAGAAATGATCCAAGTTGCAAATTTTAGCCTCCAAGACAAATGTGCATCCCTATTTTAGCCAATAAATCCCAAGTAGGGCACAAATTTCAGACCAGTCTCTCTTTTGTGAGGAGTTATGATGAAAAACTAAGAGTACTTTATCTCTATTTATACAAAACTTTGACCTTCAATTAAATTTAGGTCAAATAAAAGGCCGACTTTGTAAATTTACATCAGAATCCAATTTTTACATAAATAAAATTAATTAAATCTAAAATCATCTCTAAAGGTGACATCATTCCCTTCTAGGGTGACGTTGAGCCCCTAAGGTGGAACATTGGGCTCTAGATGTAAAATGTTTGGCCTCCAAATGCCCTAGATGATGCCCACATGTGTCAACTAGCTCACAACTGCCCTCAAAATGCAAACCCTAGCTTTGGAAGACATCCAAGGTCATGATGGTGACATCATGGGATATCAAAGGTCAACATCCAAGTAGAAGAGAAAGATCCCCCTGGGTCTAGGTCTGCCAGGGTGTCTCCAAGGGAAATGTCCTTCTTTCTTCCTAGTGCAAATCTTTGATCTCTTCTTGGCCCTAGTTGGGGTTACAGCATCCATATGTGGGATTTCAACCCCATGAAGGTATGATATAATCATTCCCCCATGTGTACATGTCCATCGGGCAAGGTCCTACAGCAAAAACAAGTACGCCCTCCAGGGGTTCATAAGTCACAGGGATCATAACATGTAAATCACATCCAATAATTAAATTACCCAAACATGTGCATCAAACCCCCCTTTACCCATACAATTGATCAAAGACGTTATGGAATTTAAAAATTCAAGTTTGGAGAAGGTCTCAGGTTGTCCTATTTGGATAATCCTCCTTAATATTGGGGTTTTTCCTAGGTGAGAACCAGTCCAGGTCATGTAAGTGTATGAGGTGGTATGGGGTAAGTGTTTGGGCATGGGGTGCAATGATAATAGGGAAATGTAAATATTACCTATGGGTGCCTTTGTAGAGGGAGAGTTGCACCTTGTAATATATTTCATTGTTTCCTATCCCATTCATTTCCTTATATTATTATCCTCATTGATTTTGATCTTTTTCTTTTATGATTCAAGGGAACAGTTGAGGGACATTGTCCTAGCTTGGTGACTAGAGGTGACAGCGTTATCCACAAACATTTCACGGAGATGAGAAGGTTGGATTATGATGAGACCCCCTTTATCTTGGCTATGCCACCAAGATCTACTTCCTTGGTTTGGTGACCAGATAGATGGTAGTGTCATACCGCTACATTCCCATGGTCATAATAGGTCAGCTCGTGATGAGACCTCATATCTGCCAACTAATACCTTGAGTGTTTATTTATCTTATAGCTTCCATTTTCTTACTGAGAATCATTTTACTTCTTTCTCGAGAATCCCTGGGTGAAGCATCTCAAAGGTTTCATCTTTGGATTTTAACTCTTGCCAACTAATTTTACCCTCTAGGCCTTTATCCCCTTCTTCCCACAAGGCATGGTACAACCTTTCCTAGTGTGGAAAATCCCAATGCCCAAACAAAGGTAGGGGATATGAGAGGAATAAATATGGAAAGTGGTAAGTATGGAGGGAACAAATGATGACCTTTCATTGACCCACCCAGTGGCAACCCATCCTAAAGGGAGATTAACTTACTAGGGCACCATGTCACCCTTCCAGGTATGAACAAGATAAAGAGAATAATTTCCAAGCAAACGTTATGAAATGAAGGAGAATTCAATGCAACATATCCAAGTTCTTCAAGAATTATATTGACACATACCATGATACCCAGACTCATTACCTTATGGAGCAAGACTTACTGCTACTTTAGGACCAGGCTAGTAGGATGGATATTGTTGTTGCTAGATGGGTTGCACTAAAGAAAAGAGGGGCCCTCAAGGGTCATTCTCAAGTCATCCATCTCTTGACACTCCATGTCTAGGACTTGTGGGCCTAAATACATAATCTCCTTAGTTATCCCTAGGGTAGGGGATAGCATATTGCTCCAACTCAAGGACATGTGCTCATCGTAGAGCACATGAGAACCTCAACATCTCTGGTATGACCCGTGTGTGCCAAATCTCAACAAAATGTATCAGTAATCCTTAGGGTGGTGATATCACCTCTTCTTCATAGATGATATAATAAAATTAAAGATAATCTCTAATATAACATATGATCATGAGCATGCATATATACATAATGGAAGAATACAATATCAAAATGAAACTACAACTATACTAATATGAAATGCAATGGTATATACAAATGGACACAAATGCCTACCTAATCTAACTTACCTGTACTTACCTTTGAACTCAATTATTTTCCCCATTATGGGGTTTGAGGAGGTGTCTACTAACTAGTAATGGACGTTTTCTTCCTTCCAGTGTAAACAAATAGTAGGCATCGTTGACTGACTTCATTCTGATTCTGAAAGGTCCAAGCCAAAATTGTGCATTCCATTTAACATTGTTAGGCTCTCCTTTCTTCATGTCCCACATCCATACTGTATCTCCCTCTTCATACTCCTTTGCTTCAAACTTGGTTGTTCCCTATATAACCCTAGTATATTGTCTTGAGGGATGAGGGTGGGACTTAGTTGTAAGGACTTCTTGTTTACTTGGTTTAAACAATATCTCATCATCCCATTTCTTTAGTAACTTGACAGTTCCAAATTCTTTGTCCTTATATTTATCTAATATTTTTTTATACTCTTCTCTCTTTGGCCATTGTATCTCATCAAAATCTTCCTCTGAAGTGAAAGGAAAATCCTCTGGAGAAAATATAGGAAGGTTTTCCTTAATTAGCTCATGTGTTTCACTGATCTCAGTATCATTGTTAATTTCTTGTACATGGACCTTGGCCATTGGCATATTTGGGAGTTGTTCAATTGTCCCACTTTTCATAGGAACATTAATATAAGTCAGATCCATCTCTAATGTACCACCCAACATTGCATCAAAATTCATGGATAAAAGAATCCCCCACACATCAGGGATGTCCACCACCGCAATTTCCATATGGATCACTCTCTCAGGATATTTACCAAAGCATACTTCAACATTCTCAACTACCCCATGAGTGGGTATGGACCTGGATTCAAAAATGCACACATTCCTATAAGGCCATGTAGCCTTTAGGCCTAGTTGCACCATGACTTTCAAAGACATAATGTTAGCACCTACTCCTGATTCAAGCATACAATTGTTAAGAAAATTGTTATTCACTAGTAATGATATAAAGAAGGGTGGGTGTCCATCATATTGAACCCTAAAATGGTCTTCTTGTAACATAATAGGAGGGTCCATTGGTTCATTTGATACGTTGAATAATTTTTCGAACCTATCTTTCATGGATGGAACTTTGATAACTTCCCTCAATGGGATGGTGACATGCATTTTGGTCAATGCACCATCCAAGTCAAATTTCAAGTCAATCTTGTCAGTCTTAGGAGAAATTTTAGGAAGAAGTGTGTTCATAGGTGGAGGTTTTGGTTGTGAAGTTGTAGGTCCAGTAGAGAGAGGTTGGTTCATCCGTTTTTTTCTAGTATACACTTGGAATTCTTGTTTTTTAAACTTTTCTCTCAACTCTTGATCAAGGATATTGATTACCTCCATCCTAACCTTCCTAGTTTCTTCCTTTATGCCTTCTTCATGTTCTTCAAGTGTGATATTAAGGCAACATTGTGGCCCCTCAATGGTATGATCAATAATATTCACTTGATCACACTCACCATTGTTTAGAGGGAATTCATGCTCCCAATGTGACTCTCTGCATTGTAAGCACCATGGTTTCTCCTCTACCACGTTTGTGGGGGATAAAGTATTAGGGACTTCTTGATCAGTCTTAGGTTTGAAACCTTGAGTAGCCATTTGGAATTTCCCTTTATAAGAAGGTCTAGGAGCTTGTTGTTGGGTTGTATCTAGATTGACAATCCTATTCATCATTAATTATTTGGTTTTTACCATGCCATCTACAGTCAATTGTAGATTTTCCAAGATAGCGCCAATATCTGAAGCAAACTCAACATTGTGGAATACTTTGGGTTTAGCATCCATTTTTACTCTTGGGGTAGAGAAAGGTTCTACCTTGGATGATGATAGATTATATTCAATTTTCATAGCCATCTCATGGGCTTCTTGGAGTTTCCTAGGAGCTTTGTCTCTGAGGAGGAAACCTATTTGTCATGTAAAGGATTTGGTGTAAAGAAAGAGAATAAAATTGTTTGAAGGGTGATGGCTTTCTAGGATCTATTGTATTAGCCTTTCAAATTTATCATGAAATTCCCTAGAAGTTTCATTCTCAACCTTTGTGATGTTATTGAGCCTTATTAGAAACATGTTAGGGTCTTCCTTGACACTCCATATTTTGAGGAATACTTCCTCTAATTTATCCATAGATGTAATACTAGCGTCAGGGAGACCATTATACCATCTTCTAGTGCCATCAAAGAGGGTAGCAGAGAACAAATTAATTGTTAAATATTCAGCATCATCATTGATAGGATGAAGCTGGAAGAAGGCCCAGAAAGTGTTCATATGGTCCTTGACATTGACTACATCATTACCAGTGAACTTAGGCATCCACTTCTCATGCCTAGCGGGGAATTTGTCCAGGGTATCTTGGAATATTTTTCATGTCTAACGGTTTAAAAGGTTTGGATGGCCATTTTTTTTGGTTATTAGATTGATTTGGATTAAGGGTTTGAGTCTGAGCATTAGACATTGTGTTTAACGAAAGGTTGCCTCCAAATAATGATTTTACTATAGGAGAGTCTCCGAGAGGCTTTCTTCTGTAAGACTTGGGAGGATTGGTATACCTCCATGAACTCAGTGGATTCACTAGATAATCTTATTGAAATTATCAAAGGGATGAGGGAATCACCCTCAATGGAGTCACCAGGTAAGCTTTGTGAAAAGAATTCTTTGGATAAAGTCTTACCAAAAAGTGTTGTTTGAGGAATTTTGACTCAGTGTTCCTCGGCAACGGTGCCAAAATGTTATCGCACAATCTGTATTTTCCCAAATCCCAAGGCAAGTGAGGAAATATTTCCCTAGAAAGGGGGTGACCTATCACTGTCACCTTAATAGGAAACCCCTTTTTGTTTAGGAGTATATTAATATTACCCCAAAGAAGACGTCCCCGGTGACCTAAAGGGATGAAACTAAGTCAAGGATGCAAGAATACCCCCCTCTTGTTGGACTTACTTCACACACACCTAGGATTTATTTTTCCTAAGTATTTTCCTATGTTTATTAGTCATTATTCAGTCTCCTATATTTTAGGAAGAATATTCCTCTAGGGAGAATATTATCTTCAGTTCACACTTCAGTTTGATCAATTGAGTGGAGTCTAGATGCCACATTGGTATCATCACCATGTAGCATTGGGATCATCACTAATCCATATCTGTGTGGACACTGAATATCACATGAAGCACACGGTAAGTCATTTAGAAGGTAAGAACGAACCCATCTTTGCTCACATTGTTCTAGGTAACTATTTTTTGGAAACTAATCATGGTTGTTATGAAGAACAAACATTTGAAATACATCCAGATTTTCAATATGAACTCCTTCCACGAACACATAATGGCACATGTACCATATTAACCAACCTAGATTTTAGTGCAACTAACAAAACTAAGATTACTAACATGTGGTCCATGTTATTTGATGACTTCAGGTCACAAGGAGTCAGGGCCAGATTTGTTTTGATCAATCTTGAACAACGTAAGACGCCCATATCATGTCACCTAGAATTTGAATGCACCAATAACACTGCAAAATAAGAAGCCTTAGTCCAGGGTATGAAAACTTCCATTGACCTTAAGGTGAAGTTCCTCAAACTATTTGGTGATTCATGAATAATCATTCGACAGCTAAGAAATACCATTCATTGCCTCTCACTGCATCTAAACGCATATCAACAAGAGGTATGGAATATTCTCTACTCTTTCAATGCATTCAATGTTACTTATATACCTCGTAATCAAAATATTGATACAGATATATTGGCCAATGAAGCATCTAGGTTCATGCCCCCTACTGATGGTTTTTCCGTTGAAATAATTTCCAGACCTTCAATATTAGATAACATCACAAACTAGTGAGTATTCAATAATGATACTCAAATTATCAATTTCCTCACCAGCTCACTTGTCTTCCAATATTATTTGATTGACTATGAAACTCATCAATAAGACCTTCAGAATTATCGGGATGATGAAAACAAAGTAAAAGAAAATTGCATCCTGAACAATGTACTGACACTTGAGAAGCTATTTGATTTATAGACTAAGTTTAGAAGGCCTGTTAATCCAAAGACCAACAATTCAACCATTATGCATTTTATGTTCAATCTAGGGACCTATGAACATCCCAAGTATGTCAACCTAGGCACCTACTATTCATAGGTGGAAAAGTACACAGTTGTTCAAGAAGTATAATGATGTGTTTGCATGTATTTATGATGATCTGAATACTTACGACACCTGGATAATTCAACATTTAATCCCAATTAAAGAAGGTTTCAAACCCTTCCATCAAACTCTAATGAATATACATCTGAATCTCGAACCATTCATCCATAAGGAATTGAAAAAATTCTTAGACACCTTAATCATTTTCAAGGTTCGTCATTCAACTTGGGTGTCAAATATGGTGCCCATCAGGAAGAATTCAGGAGAGATTAGGATATGTATATATTTTTGAAACCTGAACCAAGCTTCCCGCAAGGATAACTACCCATTTCCCCCCATGGAACAAATCCTGCAACTCATCTTTGGCTTCAAGATGTTCTCTTTATTGGACGGATTTTCAGGATACAACTAGGTTCTCGTGGAAAAACCAGACCAATTGAAAACCACATTCAGAATTAAATGGAGAACATACACATACAGAAGGATGCCCTTTGTCTTAATAAATAGAGGCGCTACATTTCAAATGGATATGGATATTTCTTTATAAGGATTAATCGGTCAAATTATGGTTTTCTATCTTGATGATGTTAAGATTTATTCAAAGAAAAGGGAAGATCACTCAAGACACAAAACAAATATTTGAACAATGTAGAAAGTATGGAATCTCATTGAAACCCAAGAAGGATATTTTCACTGTTTCAGAAGGTATACTATTAGGGCATGTGATTTCCAAAGATGGAATTTTGGTGAACTCGGAAAGAACCAAATCTATTATGCAAATCCCTCCACCACATAGTAAGAAGTCAATGCAATATTTTTTCGGCAAGATCAACTTTGTAAGAAGATTTGTTCTAGACTTCATCAAAATCTCTAAACCGCTTCAACAGATGATTAAGAAAGATGTTCAGTTCAAATGGAAATCCATTAAGAAAGAGGATTTTGAAAATATCAAAGATGTTATATATGTTGCACCATCTCTATGAAGTCCAAATTTCATTAAGGACTTCTTGTTGTACACCTTTGTGTCTAATCATTCCCTTGCAGCAATGATCACACATAAGGATGAGAAAGGAAATGAATACCTCGTTGTCTTCATGAGCACTAGATTACAAGGTGTTGAATTGAACTACACATTGGTATACAAGAAATATTTTGATGTCCACAAAGAAATCAAACAGTTCAGGCCCTACATTTTGAAGAATCACACTAAAGTTATCGTCCCTCATCTAGAGGTGATATCCCTCTTTGTCCAAAGGAAGCTAGGAGAGAGACGAGGTAATTGGATGATAGCCCTGCAAGAATGTGACCTAGAATTTAAACCAACCAACATCGTTAAAGTTCAATGCCTTTTCAAATTGGTGACACAAGATATGGGTGATGAAAATCAACAAGAGGATGGATGGCAAGAGGAACCAAATATGTACACACAACATGTTCATTATATTCCAGTTGTTGAAGACTCATATTATAATGAACTCGAATATTATCTTCATCATGGTACTACCAAAACACCTCAATGCCAAGAAAAAAAGAGCGTTCATACTAGAATATTTAGAATATTAGTTGGTACATGACATATTGTTTCAAAAAAACTATGATGGATTATAGTTTTGATGCCTTGAAAAACAATATGTTGATAGATTCCTCAAACATATGCATGACATTCCAGCAGGAAGCCATTTCTCAGGAGATACAACAGCTCACAATATATTGAGAGTCAGATACTATTGGCCTATATTGTTCAAATATTCCCATGCATATTCATGAAGTTGCGAAGTATGCCAAAAATCCGCAGGACGAGACTATAAGGAAGTTGTTCTGCTTCAATCTATTTTTTTTAAGAACCCTTCAAACAATGGGGGTTGGAAATCATTGGATAAATCAATCCTCATTCTTCCCAACAGCACAGGCATATCCTAACCGCCATTGATTATTTCACTCGTTGGAAAGAAGAAATATCGCTTACTAAAGTGAATGATGAAGCGGTAATGAATGTCATTGAACAACATATTATCACCAGGTTTGGAATGCCTAACTTTTTTTTTTTTTATGATGTAGTGTATTTCTCATCACTAAAATTCTTCAGGTTTTCTTTCTAAAAGGGGATTACTTTGAAATATGCAGCCAACTATTACCCTCAAGGCAATGGTTTTGTTGAATACACAAACAAGAACCTGATACGAATCCTTAAGAGAATTGTAGTTGATCACCAGATAAATTGGCATAACACTCTACCCAACACCATCTGGGTCGATCATGTTACCCCAAAGGCCTCTATAGGGACTTATTTGAATTTTCTTGTCTACGGGAAAGAAGTTATTTTACCTTCAAACATATACCTTCCTTATATTGGACAGTTGGTTTGGACATGTTAGCACTCTGTAAATTTTGTCTGGTTGATAGAAAAACGACAAAGGTAATTGTTTCAAACTACTTTAGAGCTAGGCACTAACCTACTCAACTCAAAGAGGGATCTCTCGTGTCACTTGATATTTCTTTGGAAATTGGTGGCTAGATTTAGTTTGTTTTGAGGGGGTTTATAAATTTGTTGGCTAGGAAGGGGAGGGAAGTTCAAGGCTATGGAGTCAAGATTCTGAAATTGAATGAAAATAATGACTGGCCAGTAGAACTCTCCAAAGGATAAAGGCTAAATGAGGCAATGAATCGGAGTTGTAAATTGTATTTAAGCGGTGTGTAGGAGGAAAGAGAAAATAAATAACTGCATCAAAGCATTACTAAAATGAATTATGAATTAGTTAGAAAGAAAATTACACAGTTTAAATTGCTTAAGCCGAGAGCATCATAAGACGAATTCTGAGATTTTTAACTCTCCAATTTAAACAGAAGAAAGTGCAAATGGAATTTAGGAACACAAAGAACACATACTATAAGAGAAGACAAAACTCATATCACCACCATTAAAATATTTTCATAGAGAACTTGAAAATCTATTGCATATATATATTCAATTCAACTCCAGAAAGTTAAAAAGTCCTCCTGCTACGAGGGAGGTCCCTCTCCGGTAAGTCCAACCATTCATTTATATTTTTGATAGTATATATAGATAGAGTACATCCAGGATTCAAAACAAATCATCTTCCCCAAAGTTCCAAAAATAGACATCCGTTACCAAGAAAGAATAACGTACAACAACTAAATCCTATTTTCTAGGGGACGTTATAATCAAAAACTGACATATTCAAGATTTTTTCCATAAATGCCACTTGTCTCTATTATAACAAAAAATTTCTGAAACATACTTAATTTAGCCTGAAGTCTATTTCAGATTAGCAATTTCTTCCTTTAAAGTGTCAAGCCAAGCAGGTTGGTTTTCTCCAATCCTTTCAACTATTTCAGCTCCAACCTTTGTCTTATGTCACTTGCTCCTTTTCCTCTTGACAGCTTGTGCGTGGTGCTCATCTGCGTATCTGTTGATGATTAAATCCTTCATGATGGGGTTTAATGTGACCTCTTTATCTGCTCTTGGCTCCTCTGCGGGCTTCATGTGAAATTTCATTGCCAGTATTCGTGCAGCAAGCTTTTCTTTCTTCTTCATTAATAAATTTGTCATATTATTTGAATATCCCGGTTCACAGGAAGCCGCCTGGTCTGTCTTGTCATTTTCTATGGTTTTCCAGAAAGCATGAGCTTATCTCTCTTAATTGTATAGAAATTAGAAGGATGATCCGGTTTGTGATTACCTTGTTCAGGACTGAAATGTTAATCGCCCAAAACAGAGTAATGTCATCCATGTTTTGAATGACAGTCGTCATTGAGTGCCAATCATTGGTTATTGAAAAAAGTACTTGTAAAGACAACGGCCCATCATGCTCGGCTATCGATTTCAAATGATGAGCCTTTGAATCATTTTTTTGGCAGCATTCACTCGGTACTTGCAAGATACGAGATATATAAAATATGCAGAATAGAAATAAAATGCTAGAAATGGCAGAATAACAGTAAAATATCCAGCATAATCTCCACAATAACATAGAAATGATATAAGAACAACAATAGAAATAGCACTTTGATTCAGGAAGCAATGTTCACAGGCCTCTTCGAGGGGGCAACCTCCAACCAAGCAGCGCTCTGTTACAATAATCTCCAAGCTAGGGTTTTCATACCCTTGACCCTTATTTATACAAAATATCTATCAAGAGAAGCATTTAGAGGAAGATCCTTCTAGAAGCGAAAGCTTCTATTAGGTCTTCTTACATCCGCCTTATTCTATTTTATTGAAAGGCCTTATTAATATTGACCTTTATTACATCCGAATATATTAATCTATCTATGTGCGGGTTAGGACCCTAACATGTCTTCCCGATTAAAAACATCCTTGTCCTCAAGGCTTGAGATGAGGAAACTGCTGCAGAATGGTAGCTGGTTCCCAAGTGGCATCTGCTGGATTCGTATCTTTCCACTCGACTAGCACTTCCTTGATGGTTCGCTGACGCAGGCGACGCTCACGCTGGTCCAAAATTGCTTCTGGTTGTCGCCAAATGGATCCTTCTTCAGCTAACTCGGGAAGGTTGGTTTGAATTTGGCACCGAATTCCAATCACCTTCTTTAAGCATGGAACATGGAAAAATGAATGTAGCTTCGAATGAATGGGCAGAGCTAACTGATATGCGACTTGTCCCACACGTTTGAGAACTGTATAAGGACCATAAAATTTGGGTGCTAGCTTTTGACAATGCTCGGCCTTGAGGGAAGTTTCTTTGTATGGTTGCAGTCGCAGAAACACCTGATCCCCTTCTGCAAATTGACATTCAGAGCGACCTTGATCTGCTTGTTCCTTCATGCGATTTTGTGCCATGACCAAGTTCTCTTTAAGGGTACGAAGAATATCCTCTCGCACTGTAAGTGTTTGGTCAACCGCCTAGACCTTCGAGGTACCCGGTAAGTATGAGAGAATTGAAGGTGGCTTATGTCCATATACTGCTTCAAAAGGAATCATGTGAGTAGTTGTATGGTAGGAAGTGTTGTACCACCATTCGGCTAGGGGTAGCCATTGAACCCACTGATGTTGTTTTTCAGAAGCAAAACACCTCAGATATGTTTCCAAACACTTGTTGACAACTTCCATTTGACCATCAGTATGGGGATGATAAGTTGTGTTGAGATGCAATTGGGTGCCCTGGAGCTTAAACAATTCTTGCCAAAAATTGCTTGTGAAAGTTGGGTCACGATCAGAAACAATAGAGTGTGTCATGCCATGAAGCTTGAAGACCTGGTCCATGAAAAGTTGAGCCACCGTGGATGTAGTAAATGGGTGTTGAAGAGCACAAAAATGAGAATACTTGGAAAGGCGATCCACAACCACCATTATGACTGATTTATTCCATGATTTGGGTAAGCCGGTAATAAAGTCCATAGAGATATCCTTCCAAATAGTCAGTGGAATCGGAAGCAGTTGTAGTGTGCCCGGATATTTGATTGTTTCTCCCTTGTTGCATTGACACACCTCACATTCAGCTACAAAATTATGGATGTCCTATTTCATACCATCCTAGAAAAAAGAACGTTTGACTATGTCATATGTTTTGGTGAACCCTGAGTGCCCCATGGTGGGTGTAGCATGAAGCTCAGAAAGTACTATGGATTTAAGCTTTGAGTGTTTACTTAAATACAAACGGCCTTTGTATCGAAGCTCATCCTATAGCCAAGAGTACCCTGGGGGAGCCGGAGCCTTGCTCTGCAATTGTTGGATCAGATGAAAAATTTTGGGGTCTTGAAGCCATTCCTGTCGCACAGCTTGGAGCCAATCGGGTACAATGAAGGAAAGAGAAAAAAGGGATCCTTCTTCTTGATATTTTTGGGACAGTGCATCCACCACTACATTGTCTTTGCCCTTCTTAGTCACCCATTTTTGTTTCTCCTGGGAGGAAATGCGTTGTTCGAGAAAGTACTTGAGGCTTTGATGGTCGGTCTTGATTTGGAAGCATTGCCCCAAGAGATAAGGGCACCACAGCTCAACGGCATGCAGAATCGCCAACATTTCCTTTTCATAAATGGGTTTTCCCATATTCCTTTCAGACAGTTGCTTGTTGGTGAAGGCCAAAGGTCAACCCTCTTGCATAAGGACAACGCTGATTCCTTTCCCTGAGGCGTCACATTCCAACACAAAGGTCTTTGTGAGATCAGGAAGGGACAGAACTGGAGTGGTGCACATGGTCGTCTTCAAGGTTTGAAAAGCTTGAGTAGCGGCTGGAGTCCAAGTGAAAGAGTTATTTTTAAGGAGAGCAGTGAGAGGTGCTGCAATCTTTCCATAGTTCTTAACAAACTTGTGATAATACCCTGTTAAGATGAGAAATCCACACAAGATTTTGAGAGTCTTTGGGTGCGGCCAATCTTGCATAGCTTCAATCTTTTTCAGATCCACCTTGACACCATCCTTGCCAACCAGATGACCCAAGTATTCTACTTCTGAGCCACCAAAAGCACATTTGAACTATTTCAGGAAAAGTTGGTGTTGGGAGAGGAGATGGAGAACTTGATCCACATGAGTAAGATGGTCGGTCCAGGTTTTTCTATAGATGAGGATATCATCAAAGAAAACTAAGACAAATAGAAGGAGAAAAGGATGACTGAAGACATAGTCCTTGAGGCTTTGGAAGGTGGAGGAACTACAGCAAAGGGCATGACAAAACTCATAGTGGCCCTCATGAGTGTGGCTTCGTCTTGGAAATATGCGCCTCTTCATACATATGCAGTGATAGCAGGCGAACATCAAGTTTGGTAAATGGTGAAACCACTCAATTCATCGAGGTCATCAATGATGGGAATGGAAATTTGTCTTTAATGGTGGAGTTTGTTGAGAACGCGAAATTTGGGACATTCTCCAAGAACCTTCTTTCTTGAGGACCATGACTCTGAGGAGAAAGTAAGAGCTCATTACTAGAAGGATAATGCACGCATTAAAGAGTAAGGGCTCGTACTAGGGCGGATAATGCCTGCATTAAGGAGTTCCTGGACCATTTTCTCAATTTCATTTTTTTGTGAGAAGGGGTGGTGATATGGATGGATATTGGGAGGAAGGATTCCGGGTACAAGGGGAATGGAATGATCATGAACTCCGCGGGAAGGAGGGAGGCCCTAGGGAGTGGAAAATAACATTTGATGTTTAGAAAGGAGAGCTTGGAGGTCATGCGGCGCCGGGGGTGTGTCTATTGCTTAAATGGCATGGAGTTGGGAAATGACACCAAAATGACCTTTTTTGAGCATCTTTTCCATGCGATGGGAACTAATGACCTCAGGTGAACCAGCAGTGATGCCCTGGAATTTATATTGGTGGCCTTCCTGGTCGAATTGCATGGTTAATTCCTTAAAATCCATGAGAATGGGACCCAAAGTTCTTAGTCAGTCGGCACCCAACACAATGTCACAACCACCCATGTCGATAGCAAACATATGGGATTTTAGGTGGTAGTCACCAATTTGGAGACGCACATTTTCACAGTGCCCTCCACATTTCATAGAACCACCATTGGCAATCATGATTTGGAAACTATTGACAGCATGGACATAGCAATGAGTTTCTTGGGCAATGCAGCGATGAATAAAATTATGGGTGCTTCCACTATCAACCAGAATGATGACCTTATGATGCTTGATGTAACTGATTAACTTGAGGGTTTGGGGAGCGGAAAAACCAATGAGAGCATTGAGGGAAATGACGGGTTCTACTTCGGGAGGGTCTGAGGGAGGGGTTATGTCAATGATTTCAGGTGACTCAGACACAAGGGGGGTTTCAACATCCTCTTCTAAAATGTCCTCAGAGATGGCCATAAAAAGCTTTTGTTCCTTACACTTGTGGCCTGGGAAATATTTTTCATCACAATTATAACAAAGGCCTTTGAGTTGGCGTTCAGCCATTTCATCCCTGGTCAATTTTTGGATTTTTAATGGGGCGGAGGGAGTAGGGGGAGTGACGGGTTTAGGGCGGGGGATAAAGGAGGGTTTTCGGTTTTGAGATGATACCACCTGTTGTGTTTCTTTAGCTCTTTTAGTAGCCTCCACCCAAGTCGAGGGTCGAGCCATGAGGACATAAGCCTGAATCTCCTCCTTGAGGCCACTAATAAAACACTCTCGAAAGAAAGCATTAGTCATGCCCTCTGTTCAAAAAGCCAGGCATTCAAAGGCAGCTAAAAAGTCTTCTATTGTTCTAGATTGCTTCAACTTTGTCAAATGACCCAAATGGTTGGTGTCTATGTCAAAGCATTCATAAAGCTCAGTCACAAATTGGGTCCAAGCAATATACCCTTGACGGGAAGTTTTTCTCCATTGCCACCATTGCCAACATTCTTGATCTAGATGGAGAAAACCATACCAAAGTTTGGCCAAGTCATCAGTAATGCCATCTAAAGAGAAATAATGTTCCATTTGGGTTACCCAACCAGTGGGGTCCAAGCCATCAAATTTGGTCACGTCCACCCTCAAAAGGCATATGTCATGTTGAAAGTGATGGGACTGAAAGGTATGGGAATGGGAGGAAGTTTCACCTTCATTCTTTGGATGTGTTTCAGAGAAATGGTCATTTGTAGGGATCTTCAGTTTGGTGCAGAGTGTTGCAAAGACAGATTCAAGCTGGGTAGTAATTTCTTGTTTGACTTCCTCCATTGAGGACTGCATGGTTGTATTTATGGTAGCATTGATGGAAGAATCGATGGAGGAAACAGTAGCACTGAGTTGTTTTACTTCTTTTTGGGTTTCTAGGAAACTAGATTGCATGGTGTTGAAGTGAGCTTCCAGGTCTTGGCTATGTGTATGGGCCAGGAGGATGGGTGAATTGAAAAGGGGCGGGTGGGGTCAAAAATTTTGTCTAAAAATGATATGGATGAAAGTGATAAGGGCAGAGAGATGGATCCAATGGAATAGATCTCAAATAACTCCAATGGAATAGGAGTTATACTCTGGTCTAAAGAATACTGCAATGATGAAATCCCCAAATGTTTAACCAGAAATAGATGTGTAATTACTTGGTAACCTGAACACAGTTGTGCGGCAATAGATCTGGTCTGTTTTTAATTCATTTATGTTTCTATCCCCCAAGGGTTAGGTATTCAAGGGTTCTACAGACAAGTTTTTTCCCTGTGCTATAGCTCTCTGATATACGTGCAAGGTCCAACAGTAGTACTCGGCCCAATATCTCAGGGCACTAACTAAGGAGGATAGACCGTACCCTTAACCATACTACCCAACTACCCAGGTACTAGAGAGTATCTTCCCGAGTGTTGTTCTCGGTGACACTATAGTAGTCTGGCAGCTGATAGGTTTATCTAAAGAGGGCTTCAGGAAATCTAGGTTGATCCGTACATAGGTGTTGTCTGATTCACTACCACTCGAAGGGGTACCAACAGGGGTTACAAGGGTGGCCAACAGATGTGCGCTTAAGAACCACTTGTATTTCCTACATGTATGAATCCCTCAACCGCGGGTTTATGTGTGTAATGACAGATCTCTGTGGTTTAAAGACGCCAGAATACGTCTCTACCCTGGAAAAAAAATTCCCACAATTTATGCCAAGGAAAGTGCTCTGATACCACTTGCAAAATACCAGATATATTAAATATGCAGAACAGAAATAAAATGCTAGAAATGGCAGAATAACAGTAAAATATCCAACATAATCTCCACAATAACACAGAAATGATATAAGAACAACAATAGAAATAGCACTTTGATTTAGAAAGCAATGTTCACAGGCCTCTTCGAGGGGGAAACCTCCAATTGAGAAGCGCTCTATTACAATAATCTCCAAGCTAGGGTTTTCATACCCTCGACCCTTATTTATACAAAATATCTATCAAGAGAAGCATATAGAGGAAGATGTTTCTAGAAGTAGAAGCTTCTATTAGGTCTTCTTACATCCGCCTTATTCTATTTTATTGAAAGGCCTTATTAATATTGACCTTTATTACATCTGAATATATTAATCTATCTATGTGCGGGTTAGGACCCTAACAGTACTACATGGACGAAAGTACCCGACCAGGTGCCCTGAGGTGATTTGATTGGCCATCAACTTTCCCTTTCCACATGCGATCCTTGGATGTGACATATCTAATAGTTTTCTGACACGTGACATCAAGGTGGGCTTAGGCAGTTTCAAGCTTACCCTCTTTTCCCCCCGATATATATCTGGTGGTGCCACGTGCCCTCGAAATGAAACCACAATATTCTTATCGGCCCGCCTCCAAGATATTATCTGGTGCGATATTTCTTCGCCCGATATGTCCTACGACCGTCAATCGGCAGCGCCCGCGATCTATGACCCGTTGGGTCTCATCGACTTCACCTTTCTGCTATATTTAGCCCCATCCGCTAGATGTGGCCTCATCCACTAGTCTATCGCTCCTCCATACCGACTTATCCTCCTGCTAAGTCCTGAGGCTAAGACTCCACATGAAAAAAAAAATTGCAGTGATAACAGGACAATTAGTTGCCATTGATGTCAACCCTTGTAGATTGATGTCAACCCTTGGAGAATTTTGGAAGCCCTCGAGATATGGTTGATATTTATGGTGAGTTAGATGTCATTGATGGAGTGGTTGATGTCATAATTTTTTATGGGTGAAATTAATGAATTCTACATGAAGCCCGGTAGGTGTGGTTATGGGACCCAAACTTGGTTGAGGAATATGGACATGAAGGACAGTGTAAATGCAGGTAAGACACTCATAGATGGATAGCCCTTATATTTTCCTTTCCAGTGATAGGTGGTACGCCACATAGTTTCTCACGGTTAGGGAGATATGGCCTTGTGAAGTTGGAAGCCCCAAAGAATGGTCAAGAAGCCCCTAATTGGTTACAAGTCAATTAATGAATGGGTAAAGTGGTTGTAAATAGAAAGTCAAGAAGCCCTAAGAATAAGGAAAGAGGTTACCTAGAAAAATTATAAATACACCTCAAAGAATCTCTCATAAGTACACACACATACATTGAATATATATCTTGTGAGAATGTTATGGTCTAGTACTTTGGTCTATTAGTGAATCTGATGGCAAGTCTGGGGCATTGAAAAAGTGTGAGGACAGAGTGAAAGTTTTAGAGCTGCAAGGTGTTGGGGTTTTTGTGTAACCCTATTTAGGCAGGCCCTCATAGGTCAACTTGAGGGTGTCACACGAGGCACCCCCACGGGTTTCCTAGGGAATTCCACATGAGGCCCTGTGTGACAGGGAGTCTTAGTCTCGCAAGGCTAAGACAAATCTAGTACAGATGTTGGTACCAGGATGTTGAAGGTTGTGACAAAGTTACAAGTCGGTATTATAGTACAACAGGTCAACTACAAGTTATAGGTATGCTTACGTGATTATCTCTTATGCTTGGTGATGGTAAGTACATGCTTGAGATGCATGTCTTGTTGATGCATGGTACATCTTGGTGATATTGATATAGTACATTGATTAGTAGTGCATCTTGGCTATATTGGTATCTTGGTATCAAGTTTGGTTACATGGTGATGATGTTATGGTACATACATAAGGATTATTCTTGGTATACTCTTGAAGCATTGACACATGGTGTATGGTTGTCATTGATATTGATACATTATTGAGGAATACACTTGGTATATGGCATCACATGTATCAGATACATCTATTGGTGATGTTTGTACTTGGTTGAGGTACACCATTGATATTACTTTCTTGGTATATCCTATGGTATATGGTGTATCACATGATTGAGTGATATGGTATATAGTTGAGATACATTGTCTGTACATGGAATGGAATACATATTTATGTACATTATTGATGTACATGGTTGATACATGGTGTGGTATAGGATTAGTACTTGGTATGGTGTTGATGTACATGGTTGATGGTTGAGGTACACGGTATAGGTGTTGGTGTATTGTTGATGCACAGTTTGGTACAGGTGTCAGTGGATGGTTGATGCACAGTTTGGTACAGGTGTTGGTGGATGGTTGATGCTTTCTTGAGATATAAGAAAGCATTTCATGTTTTTCTCCCATTTGGGTTTCCACGTAAATGTCAGTGTACTGTGTATTTGATGTGATCATGTTGATGTGATGTTTTTGTGTTTATATGCTCCTGATATATTAAATGAAAGCATAGATGATACATTGATGATATACTGCTAATAAAATTGAAGTTTATATATTGTGGTTAAAAGTGGTAAAAGTTTTCATATTGATTCACCCCCTCCAGTATTCCAACAATTGGTATCAGAGCAAGTTCCTTCAGGAAACAGTTTAACTACTCGAAGGTAGATCATGGAGAGAAATTGTATGTATAATAATGGAATACCATAGTTTGACGGACAAAACTATGCATTCTGGAGAAGAAGGATGAAAACATATGTACAAGCACAGGGATTTGATTTTTGGAAATCATTAGTAGACAAATACAAAGAGCTTTCTACTCCTCCAATAGATAACGATGGAAAGAAACTCAGTCAAAACAATTCGAGGACTAAAAATGTTAGCTGGAATGGTCTGGTCGATTAAATATATGTCAAAGTTATGCATTGTGATTATGCAAAGGAAATTTGGGACAAACTTTATAATTTTTGTGAAGGAGATTCCAAATTAAAGGAAGCAAAGATTCAGACTTACAGAGGTCAATTTTTTCAGTATTTCATGGAAACCTGCACAAGAGATCTAGCTAAATCATGCACAAACAAAGCTTATCAAGAAAAGGAAGAGAGATACACAATGAAGAATGAGAATCAATGTATATTATGATCTTATCAATGAGTGAGTGATCTTCACTCATATAGGCAATGACATCCTATAATTAGGAATGCATACATAATAGTGATGGTCTAATATTAGAAAGTATAAAATAGAACTAGTCAGTTAACTCCCACTGAACTAGTGTTACTCGCACCGAACTAGTGTGCCAAAAATAGAAATTTCTCCAACACCCCCCCTGAACATCACTATGGGGTAAAAAATGAGTCTCGGCTACTAGGCCATTTTAGGTACTCATGTACAATGTAACTAATGAACATTGAATAAAAACAAGGAAATAGGGAAAACCACGTGGGAACAAAACCCCCCCTCAAAAGACAATGTGTCAAAAAAAGAAAATGGAAATTGCTAGGAAACTGTGTTCTTCACTGCAAGACGATCCCACAAAGTATGAAATTTTTTCTCACTGAAAGTATTCATGAAGATGTATAAATCTTTATGGATCTAATGAAGTCCTTTGGAAACATGTCGGGCCTTGTACCTCTTGATCCTGTGAACCCATCTGCACCTGAAAATATTCCTTTCCGGTGGAAGTGGAACCAGATGCCAAGTCTAATTCTCTAAGAGAGAGTCATGCTCCTCCTGCATGGCTTCTTTCCATAATGGATTTCCCACAACCTTATTTTAGGTTTGTGGATCAGTAGATTGAACCATATAGCAATGCATGGGCATCGCAGGTTCTGAAGCTGAAAGTACATGAGAAGGATCCTCATGTTGAGATTGAGTCCTCCTCGAATCCAATGGATTCCCTGCAAGGATACATGTTTCATGAAGTGTGAATTGTGCCTTCTTGAGCATCTGTTGAAGCTTCAGTGTTGGTTCTTAGCTGGTTGTATTTCCTACTTATTTCCATGTATAGAATCTAAGTGTATGGAATCATCTTTGATGTCTGGAACTGATGGAAGCACAAGAGTATATGCATGTTGCACTGGAGGTGCATGAAAATTACTCTCATTATGTGTAAGTAAAATAGAGGAGTCATAATCAGAAAACCTAGTGAATTTATACAACCTTGACTTGTGATCCACCTCA
>SNQJ01S0168820.1:0-17778 GCA_010110895.2 Picea sitchensis | reverse complement strand
GCATACATAAATTTGCAGATAAAACATAATATGTCAATAAGTTCCGCTACAAATCACATAAGAAGTACATTTTCCTTATAAAACATTACTTACCTCATGTATTTTCCAAGTACATAAATAATTTGTTTTATGTTGTTGTCAAATTCATCTAGGACAGATAAAGGTAGAACATACTGTAACAAAAACAAATAATTATTATTTGTTTCCAAAAAATGCGTACCAATAAGGAAATATATTATAACCTACTAATTACCTTAATGAATGTATGCCAGTCATGTGTTTTAACCCCACCAAAATCACCTTTTTCGTTAAGATATTTTGTATGTTCGACGAAAACCCCGTCGGAAACCTAATTTTTTGAATGACCTCTTTTACAATATTGCTCTATTGCTCCATAAATAACCAAGGAAGGCTAGTATTTTGTTCACGAACATCACCATTAGAATTAATAATAACACTTTGCAATGCATGATTAGCTTCCTAGATGTCACAACAAATCTTTCCAATTCTCTCTTTGTCAGTCCTTCCATCTAATATTCACCATAACAATTTTGTTATGTTCTTCCTGATATGAATTGTATCAAACAAATGAACTATTTGTAGGTGCTCGTAGTATGGCAACCTACTGAATTGCATAGGGTAAATTTTCATTCCTCGTGGAAGCCCATTCGTGCCTTAACGACATTCATGAAACATCAACAAATTGTAATTAACACTAATTAATCAAACAAAATGAAATCAATACTAATGAAATTAACCAAAGGATTATATAACATGCCATACATAAATAATTTACACACCTTGACGATTTCTAATATATTCCAACTTCCATAGGCGAGGTGTCGTTCTTCATAGTTTTTTTCCATTCTCTTCTTTACCATTGAATTTTGCTTTGTCTATAGTTCGATAACTATGGTTCTTAGGCAGAAAGTTCCTATACTCATCAAACACTTCCTTTCCTAAACTCCTTAAACGACGAGATTTTATCCTGGGACCACAAACTGGGCATGCAAATTTACCCTTTGTTTGAAGACCTACAAGATATATGAATTAATGTAGTGAATTGGAGTTACAATTTAAAATAATGCATGATATTTTCAATAAATATATATAATATTAAATCACAAAAGAAAGTAACAATATATCACAAAAATGTGTTAACCTAGGAGCATCATGAATTGTCCATGATAGTATTCCATGGAATTGAAATTGGTTTTGCCCTATTGGTCTAGAGATGTCATACATAGTGACACCAACCCATAACTTCAACAACTCATCGATAAGAGGCTCAATATATACGTTCATATCTTTAACTTGGTACTTACCTAATTGGTTCAACATACTGCATGATTCATTATATTTATATAGATGTTGTTGTATATAAAAGAAATAATTACCATGCATGAAACAAAGAAATGAAATATTTTGTCATACTTTAAAGCAAATAAAAGATAATTAAATACCTGGAACAATCATTGCCAACATTGTGTGCTCTCTCTTGATCGGCATCCACGGAGGAAGGTTATTGTTTATAACAAAAATAGGCCACACTGAGTACGTAGAACGAAGCTCTCCAAATGGATTGACACCATCAGTTGCCAACAAAAGTCTAACATTACGAGGTTCTTATTTAAAAATTGGCCACCTTTCTTCGATGTAATTCAATGTAGATCCATCTGCAGGCATTCAAAAAAAATCGTCTTGACTTCTGTTCTTTGCATGGAAATCCATAAACTGTTCTATACTTTGACACATGAACAACCGCTAGAAACGTGGAATTATTGAAATATAATGAATAACTTTGCGAGACACCTTATTTGACGCTTTATCGGTTCGATATCTACTTATTTGACATTGTGGGAATTCATTTTCTAATACATATTTTCCATAGTATATGATATGATCATTAGGACATGCATCAATAGCCTGATATTCCATTCCAATTTCTTTCATAATCACGGATATTTCTCAATATGTGGGTGGAAAAATATTTGACGTCGGTAATATAAATTCACCTAAAAATCTACAAAATTCAAAAAAATAATTCAATGTAAACAATGTTAATCATCAATATCGCATCCATACTAATTTACAAATTAGAAAATAATAGCAATATAGGAAAAAATTGAACCTTTTAAGTATTTGTCAACATACAGGCATAAATAATTAACAAATTAAATACCTTAGTATCTGTGTGAGGCATGTGTTTGATAAACCATTCAAAACCTTCAAGTTCACCAACAACAATATAGCATATAGAAGATTTGTTGTTGAGCCTTCATAAACAAGTTGATGTGACTTCTCGAGTAGAGGATCAACATCATGACTATCATCGTGGTTGTCCTCATCCATTGGAGCAAATGTGTCTTGGATCAATCTATGTATCTCATATTTCTGATTTGAATCACTAACGTTATCTCCATCCATATCATCATTAATAACTTGATCAACAACTTCAATATTCTGATCTTGAAGTTCATTACTCTGTAAAGGAGTATTTCTGCTAGTACTTGGCAAATAACTCTCTAGAGGTCGACATTTTAGGGGCATCATCTATATATTTAAAAACAACATAGAAAAGTTAGTGTGTATAGAAAATATAAAAATCCTGATAAGAAATATTACTAAAATTCATGACATGATTATTATTACAGAGAATACATTGAATATTGAATCCTCTTACTAAGGGATGATATTCATAACCCCCTTCGGCGTGCCCCTTCTCCCTACAATGTCTTTCAACTGTTATTATTTAAAGTCTTTTTCTTTACAAGCCCCTGTAATCATAGGAAGGGAAATAACATTTTCCATTGCCCCTCGCCTCTAATGTCGCCCTTAACTGAGAAAGCTTCCTGTCATTTTCGTTCATAGTGACAAATCCTTGTACTGACAAGTAATTGTCTTACCTACACCATACCAAACAGTAAGTTGTCAATTTTTTTATATTTTAGCTACTCCTTCATGATATCTTAGCTACTCTTTTTTATTATGATATGTTTATTTACAGTGACCTACAATCCTCACAATTATTTCTTCTAAGACATTTTGACATCATAGAAACACCAAAGTTACAGAGCTAACAAGGTCGCTAAGGGATAGGATTAGACCTAAGAGGAATATTTTTCCACTTTCCATTTCAAACATTAGTCCAACCGGTAAAGTTGTTATGAGTTGGTGGTTTTGTAATAAGGATTAAATTTACATAAGGAATTGTAGGCTCAAATTAATCTAGATTGATATTGTATATGTTTTTAATGTTGGAATTGACTTATTGATGGAGTAATTTCCCCTCTTATTAAAATACTTCTTGGGAGAGCTCATTTTTGACATTTCCACATGAATTTCCATAAGACTCACCTAACTAGATCAAAACCAATGACATAAATATTTTGAAATATGGTACTGTACATATAATATATTATCAAGGAAAAAACAAGCTACATGAAAATTCTTTTGAACAAAAATTTACAAATTAAAAGAGTAGATAAATAAAAAAAATATTCTAACCTTGCAAGTTCAAAATCGAGCTATGTAGATCAAAAATTGGATTTTTTGTTCAACCGGTGGGTGTGGAAAAAAATAAGCGAGCAAACAAAGGCTCTTAAAGGCGATTAATCACAACTATTACCAAGTATTATTAAGCAAAGTCTCTTAAGTCGGGTATATATAGATTGATTATGGTCGATATAGCGATGAAAATGCCTAAGTTGACCCGAAAAAGTCAATTAGCCATTGCAAACCACGTGTGTTAGCAGATGTTTTTGAGGTATGCAATAATCGTCGCTATAGAGATGAACCTTCATGGAAACAACGACGAAAATCACCTTAATTTAAAAAAATGAAAATAATAATGGAAGCGTGGAAAAATTTCTTGAATAATCATATATATATATATATATATATATATATATATATATATATATAATAACTATATAATATTATATAAGTTTAAATATTTGTACTAAATTATCTGTTATCATAAATTAGATAAAATATTATAATTATACTACATAACTATATACATACATACACACACACACACACACACACACACACACACACACACACACACACACACACACACACACACACACACACACACACACATATGTATATATATTCTTAGTAAGATTTTTTTTTTATATTCCATTGAAAAGAAATATACATATCCTGATCTCGGTTCATTAAAGGACTGTTCATAAGAAAACAAACTTTTACAATACTATCCATATTTTCCATATATGTTTCCAGACAAAAAATCTTACTTTTCTTCTCTACCTGTAATTTACTTATGCATTTTCAGTTTCTTCATTCTTTTCTGCACAAAATTATAAATGAAAATTCATGTCCCCAAGGGACCGCCCATCAAAAATCTCCTGGAAACTAAAAGTTCCATCTTGTAGCTCAAGCATCTCTTTTGAAAGTTTCTTAGTTGCCCTATGAACCTCTCGGTAGATATGGATGCATGAATACCATTCCAGAACTAAAAGGAAGGACCAGTCATTGCCAATGCGGGGATAGATCCACTTGAAATTCTCCTTTGTTTGTAATCCAGTCAACCACAATCTTGGAGTCTCCCAAGATTTAAATTTTTCTCAGATTAAGGGGAATTAGCTCCCATAAAAAGAAGGGCTCATAATGCTGCAAGTTCTTCTTTTGTGTTTGATTCTCACCCATGCACATAATGGATGTTGTAATAATGATTAGTAGAAATGAAAAGGATCACCAACACCTAGCATTGTTGGGGTATGGCTGTATCAAAATACCCCATGGAATGCTCTTATCTATATTGGGTGAGACACTATTCCTTATTTTGGGGATTTTCTCTTGTGTCATGAATTCTCTAGAGAGTTTTTGGACCATCCCAACCGCAACTTCTTCTGGAATAAATTTGTTCTGAAAAACATATGAATTTTGTACCCACCACAAAAAATAAAACAATGTCGTGAGGAGGCATCAAACTAAAAGGTTATGAAATTTGTTCTAACCATTTTAACAACAAATCACTGATACCTCCTTCCAGATTCATGGAACCACACTTAAGAAGAGTGCAAATATTTTTCCACACCTTCTATGCATAAGTGTTTGGTATGTGTTATGCTAACTTTACTGCATGTGTGTGTGTGTCTTAGCATCGATTCGACAACTACATTGGGAACCGATCCCTCTAGTAGTGCCACTTTATTAATGCGTGTGCGGTAGCTCCCTAGGGGTCCTAGAGCGGGTATGCCCCCCGCCAGTTATATGATGCCCCAAAATTGGTTTTGGTGGTTTGCACTATACATTTTTAGCCCAGTTTTGCTATTTTTAGCGGTTTACTAAGTGAAATCCCGGATTAGGGGATTATGGTTTTGGTATCTGAGAATACCTAAAAACATTGTATATATTGTATGGTGAATGGTGAAATTTGATATAGTAAATATAGAAAGGTTTTTCCCGGTTGGGGGTTTAGGTATAAAATCTTTGTGTACTATGTGTATGAAACATTGATTAAATTCTGTTTTTTTCTTAAGAATCTATATGCATTGATTTAATTCACATGTTAAAAGGCTACATGTGGTATCAAAGCTCCTTTTTGGCTTTAGAGGGAGGCCTTTGTTGTTGAGTGTTTAGCTTCAGGTCTTGATAGATCAAGTTTATCTTGGAGTGTGATAAACACAGGTTTGAGTGGAGACTTTTCCCTTGGAGTTGTGATTTGAGTGAAGAAAGAGGAAGGGAAAGCTGCTGCTAGAATCTAGATATATAAGTTCAACGGTAAAAAATTTGAGCAATGGAAGCCCAAGATGGAGGAACTTGTTGGCAGACAAAGAACAATGGATCATTGTGGAACTTGGTACACATCCCTGCGGTACAACGTCTGCCTAGCACCGCAGACTCTTGGCCTGCGGTGCACCTCTTTGATGTCGAAGTAGATTGGGAGAATTTGGACATAATATCAAGGAGTACTATTCGACTCTTGCCGGAGAAGGTCAGTGTTGTTGAATGTCTCGGGAGAGTCTACAACCAAGGAACTATGGGATAAGTTAAGAATTTGTATCAATCAAAGTCCACGGTAAACAAGTTGTTTCTTTGAAAGAGGCTGTATCATCTTAGGATGGAAGATGGAGATTTTGTGTGGTACAATCTAAATGCCTTTAATACTCGGTAAGTCAACTTCTCTTTGTTAATATTATGATTAGAAGAGATAAGTGTATTACTTTTTATGTTTTTTGCGGACTCTTGGGATAATCACAGTTTGTAGCAATTGGTAGTACCACTCAATATACATTGAAGTGGCAGAAGATGTAGTTTCATTCTTGTTATCTAAAGAGATGGCGGAAAAGCATGGATGGTCATACAACAGATGCTTTATTTGTAAGAAAGCGTACCCAAGACAGGAACCCTAATAAGCCTTCTGGGTGGAGATATAAATCTATAGGTAGATCTAAGTCTCGAAAAAAATATTTGAGGAAATGTTGGAGGTGTGGTAAAGCAAGGGCATTATAAAGAAAGGTGCAAGTCCCAAGAAGGTTGAGAAAAACCAAAGCAAGTCTAAGAAGGTTGAAAAACCAAAGGGATTTGATAGTACCTCTTCCACAGAGGCAAACACCTCCACTGAAGAAGGAGGTGATGTTTACATAGCATCTACAAGTACACATGTAGACCATGATGTATGGTTGATCGACTCAGGTGCATCATACCATATGACTCCTCATAGGGAGTGGTTCTCTAAATATGAAAAATATGATGGTGGTGATGTGTTATTGGAGATGACTCGACAACAAAAATCTTGGGACATGGAAGGGTTAAGTTGCTGCTAAAAGATGGAAGGATTAGAACACTCCCTAGGGTTCTGTACATTCCAAAACTTGCCAGGAGCCTAATATCTGTAAGCAAGTTGGATGATGCAGGAGTGGATACTGTATTTGGAAATAAAACTTGCAAGATGGTAAAAGGGGCAATGGTGTTGATGAGGGGAGTTCAGTGTGGAAATCTGTACAAGTTTTTGGGAAGAAGTTATACTAATGGGTGTAACAGTTTTGTTTTCCTTGAGCAGACAAATAAATTAGACAAGACCAATATTGTCCCTGAAAAGAAGACCATGCCATGGCATCAAAGACTGGGGCATATTGGAGAAAAGGGCCTTCGAACACTACATGGTAAAAGTATGGTTTAAGGTATGTCAAATTGCACTCTGAATTTTGATTTCTGTGAACATTGCATATATGGTAAACATAATCAAGTAAGATTCCCATTTGGTGCTACAAGAGCAAAGGGGATCTTAGAGTTGATACACAATGATGTGTTTGGACCTTTTCCTATTCCATCCCTAGGTAAATCTGTGTATTATGTTTCATTCATAGATGATTTTTCAAGGAACACATGGATTTATTTTCTTAGAAAGAAATCTGAGGTATTTGATAAATTTAAAGGGTTTAAGGCTCTGGTAGAAAATCAGACAGAGAAGAAAATAAAGGTATTGAGAACAGATAATGGTGGAGAATTCTTGTGAAATGAATTTGAATAATTCTGTAAGAAGTGTGGTATATAAAGGGAGAAGACTACTCCATACACTCCTCAGCAGAATGGAGTTGCAGAAAGGATGAACATGACACTGATGGAAACAACAAGGAGCATGCTCAGTGGTGCCAGGTTAGGACAGGAATTTTGGGCAGAGGCAGTGGGTACATCATGCTACCTGGTCAATCAATCACCTTCATTAGCGTTGGATGATAAAACTCCACACGAGGTACATCATGCTACCTTGGTCAATCGATCCCTATATAAACTTGCCATTCCTCCTTTAGAATTCCTTCAAGACCTAAACCTTCAACCAATTTCCATTCACTTCTACCTACACCATCTAGATGACCTAAACGAGCATCCCATAATGAAAAATACCTCTTACATGCATTTATTCGAACATAGCATCTAAGAGTTTGAATCTAGTTCCTGAACCGATCCAAGGATCCTCTCCAATTTGAAATTTCTTTATGTTTCCAATTTGCCTACATAACCAATTACCAACATGTTGGATTACTGAGAGGGGGGGTGAATCAGTAATAGAGCAATTTATTCCTTTTTAACCACAGTATATGAGTGTTGTTAATATTTATGCTCAATTTACCAATATCATTCAACAAGTGAAAAATAAATAAACCATGAACAATGAACAAACACAAACACATACACAGTACACCAATATTTTTACGTGGAAACCCAATGTGGGAGAAAACCACATAACGTTTTTTATTATATGTCTTTAAGAATTACATTCATTGGAAGCACCAACTTCCTTTGTTTCCAAGATAAAACTATAAGGAGGCTCCAACCCCCTATTTATTAGGCTACAACCTGAGGGAAGCTCCAACTCCCCAATTCTTTGGATCCAACCAGAAAGAGGCTACAACCCCCTATGTTCTTCTTTCCGCCCTGAAATATAAGTGTCAAATAGATGATGAAATCACTGCCGCACCATCACTGTGAGATATACCACTTTAAACCTATACCAATGTGTGCCAACAACTTGTAACCAACCTATGCCAATAACATGTGATCAACCTGTACCTGTACTCATCCTATACTAACAAAAATAACACGTGCACGACCTGTCTATATTGCAGCTTGCATATGTATGTGGCTTGTATATACTACAACCTACGTATGTACACAACCTATCTATACTACAACTTGTGTATGCCTTCAGAAAGATAAAGTTTTCACCTTTATGAACTTTAGATCCTTTGTTGCCTCTATCACATCAACTTGAAACTTGTCACTATGTCCAGAATGTAGTTATTCCCTATGCATACATCTTCATATATATCCTCTAACCAAATGCATATCTGTATCTCTAGTCATGTGCCATACATTAGAATACAATCATGATCAAGTGTAATAACCCTCACATGGACTAGACATCAAATCCTCACTGATATGTAGCCTCACACAATAGAAACAACTTCACAACCAAAACCCTCAACCAAAGATAATATCGTCAACATAAACTTCAATTAACAAAATACTATATTGATTTACCTTGATGTAGAGGTTGATGTTTGCATTTCCTTTTCTCAAACCTTGTTGTAAGTATCTGTCCAGTCTGGAATACCATGCTCTGGGAGCTTGTTTGAGACCATACAAGGCCTTCTTCAACCCACAAACATAATTTTCATTCTTTGACAACTAGAATTATTTTGGTTGCTCAATGTAGACTTATTCGTCTAGTTCCCCATTCAGGAAGGCTAATTTCACGTCCATATGATACACTTTAATATTTTTGGAGCATGCATAAACTAGTATCAATCTGATTGCTTCCATTTTTGGAAACTGGGGAAAACATCTCTTCAAAGTCCATACTTTCAACCTGAGCATATCCTTTACATACCAATCTTTCTTTACTCTTGGTGAAATGTCCACCTTCGTTCAATTTGTTTCTGAAGACCCACTTTGTACCGATCAAGTTCTTGTTCCTTGGTCGTAGAATTAGTTCCCAAGTGTCATTTTTCTCTATCTGATCTAATTCTTCATTCATGTCTTTAATTCATAATTCACCCCTGCTGACTTCTTAAAAAATGCTTGGCTCAACTGTCAACAATAGTGCTAGGTGTTGTTGTTATGGTGAACTAATTCTTCTTCTAGTTTCAAATCTTGCATATTTATTTCCAATGATATGATCTACTGGATGGTTCTTCTCTACTCGTCTTCTAGGTGTCTTTGGAGGTACTTGAATATCTTGTTGTTCTTTCTCTACTTATTCTGATTTATCTTCCTCATTTTTCTCTTCTGCTACTTCTTCTGACTTCTCTTCCTTATCTTTCTCTTCTGCTACTTCTTCTTCCTGAACCTATTCCAAATAATCCTTGTCTTCTTCTTTTATCCTTCGTCCACCTATCTCATCAACTGTCACACTGATGCTTTCCACTATTTTGTTGAGTCTTAGGTTGAAGCATTTGTATACTTTCCTTGTGCTTGACTACCCAAGAAGTATAGCTTTTTAAACACAAGAATCAAACTTTCCCATATTTCCATCTTCTCTTTTTATATAACATTTGCTTCCAAACACTCTAAAGTGCTTCACATTGATTGGTCTTCCTTTCCATAGCTCATAAGGAGTTTTATCACTTTTGTTTCTGAGAAATACTTTGTTTTGAATGTAAATTGTTCTATGCACTGCTTGTGCCCAAAAGATATCCGTCAACTTGGATTCCATTAGCATAGTACAAGCCATTTCCTACATTGTCCTATTCTTCCTTTTGACAACACCATTTTGTTGTGGTGTCCCGACGACAAAGAATTTACTCTTTTTCCCTTGTTTACTATAGAAGTCCATAAATTCATTGGAAGTAAAATCTCCTCCATTGTCTGATCTCAAACATTTGATTTTTAGATATGTTTCATTCTCAACCATTTCCTTGTATATTTTGAAGTTCTCAAATGCCTCTGACTTCTTCCTGAGAAAACAAACTGCAGTAATTCTTATATAATCATCAATTAATAACTAAAATACTTCTCACCTTTCAAACCCTTTGTTCTAGTTGGTGCAAGTAGATCGATATGCACAATTTCCAATGGTCTTGTTGTGGAGTATTCCTTTGATTTGAACTTGGTCTTTATTTGCTTTCCTTGTTTACAGTGTTTTCATAATGTGCTTGTTGGCTTCGCGATCTAGGGAATTTATCTGACTGCTTCCTTTCTGCTAACTTTGACAAGATTATCGAAATTTATGTGACCCATTCGTTTGTTCCATAACCAAACTTCATCTTCCTTTCCTAAACAACACTTTTATTTTCCAATTTCACTTAGCACGTATATGTTTCTTGAAGTTCTCATAGTTGTCACTACCACTCTTCCTAAACCTACTTTTATTATTCCACATTTTTGAGAATCGAACACAAGTTTGTGCCCTTGATCACACATTTGACTAATACTCAGAATATTATGTTTCATATCTTCCACTAGTGGGACATTTTCTGCCTTGACATCTTTACTTCCAATCTTGATTGTACCCTTTCCAATGATTTTGGATGAGTCGTCGTTTCCAAAAGAGACTGAGCCATCTCTTTCCTCTCTTAGGGTTAGAAAACTGTCCTTATCACCTATCATGTGCTTTGAACAACCACTGTAAACATGCCAACCACATTTCTTGTGTTGAACTTGTAGAGAGAGTGTGCATTCTTCATTGTTATAATGATTCTTCTTTCTTATCCATTTTCTTTGAGGTTCATGTTTGTAATTGTTGTTATTTTGTTGTGATTCTATTGGAGGTACTGTCATTCTACAATCTTTGGCCATGTGTCCAAAGTTTTCACACTTGTAGCATTCCACTTCAGTGCTTAAAGATTCAAACCTATTGTAGCTTATTCTCTGTTTTTCACTAGGCCTTCTTGGATAAACATTTTGTGCATGAATTTCATATTTGTTTTTATTTCTACTATTTGCTCTGCAATTTACAACCATATGTCCAAAATTGTTACATGAATAACATAAACCAGAGAATATAGTTTGATACCTTGGATTTGAATATATTCTAAAAGGAGTTACTCTTCTGAATCCATATTTTTCTTGAGACCTTTTTCGTTCTGATTGTTGTTGATTCTAGAATCCGAATCTTCTGGGTGGTGGAACATCTCTTTGATAAAACTTCTTGTCTTCTTCCTTTTTAGGAGATCCTATGACTGTCTCTACGTAGTTTCTTGATCTGTAGTTTCTAAGCTTGAGACATTTTCTGTTTGATTGTATCCTAGCCTGGACTTGTCATGATGTGGCCTTTGATTGTTGATAATGTTATCCAAAACCTTAGATCTATTCTGCATGTTTTTCTTTTGAAGGTATTTTCTCAATGTGACAATATCTTCTTCAAAATCTCCAATGATCCTGTCTTTTTCTTCCAACTGCTCTTTTAGTGTTTCTTCAATTCTTTTGTCTTCTTCAACTTGTATCTTTAGTTTAGTGATCATCTAATCTAGTTCTTCAGAGTTGGAACTGTGTGTTTCCTCTTTTCTTTTTAGTTCTCCCTGTAGTGACTTGTTTTTATTCTTTTCCATTTTTATAACTTCTATGAAACTTAATAATTCTTCTCTGTAGTTAACTTATGAATCTTTATATTCTTCTTCGATGTATTATTTATCAAAGTCTTATACTACCATGAATATAACCATTTTTGTCTCACTTTCACTGACTTCATCTTCGTCCGATGAGGAGCTGTCTTCTTTGGTGCAAAAGATTTTCTTTAAGGCTTTGTTTTTGGTTCTTTTGCCTTTTTATATTTGTTTTCTATTTGAATCATCTTCTTCATTTATTTTCTTTTTCTTATGAGGACATTTATTAACAAAATGAACAATACCATCACAATTAAAACAAATCAATGGAAACTTACCTCTATATTTTCTATTGGTTCCCTTTTTTAGTCTTCTGGTAAAATTGGCTACTTCTTCATCGTCTTCTAAGATGTCACTGTTACTGCTATCTGGATTTGCCTTTTTATCTACTTTATTGGATGCTTTGAATGTGGCTTCTTTTGTAACTGGATTCTCATATTTGGTTCTCATTTCATAAGCTATGAATATACCATGTAGCTCATCCATGCTTATCGAATCTACATCTATTATTTCTTCTAGTGCTGAGATTTTAGGATCAAATCTCATTGGAAGAGATCTTAAAACCTTTTGAACAATTATAGAATCATCAACTTCTTCTCCCAGTCATCTAATTGCATTCACTCTTTCATCAACTCGCAAAAAGTAGGCTGCAATATTTTCATCTTCCTTCATCTTTAGCTATTCAAATTGACCTCTGTAAGTTTGAAGCTTTGCTGCCTTGACTTTTGTGTCTCCTTCATAAACATTCTGAATTTTGTCCCAAATCTCCTTTGCAGAGCTACAATGCATAATTTTGACTTATACCGAATCAACCAGACCATTCATGATATCATTTTTGGCTTTATAATTATTTAGACTGAGTTTCTTTCCATTTTCAATTGTTGGAGGAACGATAGGTTCTTTATATCCATCTACTACTGATTTCCAAATCTCAAATCCATGTGCTGGTACATATGTTTTCATCCTTGCACTCCAGAATGCATAGTTCTGTCCATCAAACTGTGGTATTCTATTTTTATACATATTGTTTCTCTCCATGATCTATCTTCTAGTGGTTAAACTGATTCTTGAAGGAACCAACTCTCATACTAATTATTGGATTAATGAGCGGGGGGTGAATCAATAATAGATAAATTTATTCTTTTTTAACCACAATATACGAGTGTTGTTAATATTTATGATCATTTTACCAATATCATTGAACAAGTGAAAAATAAATAAACCATGAATATTGAGCAATCACACACACATAGATGATACATCGGGATTTTTACGTGGAAACCCAATGCAAGAGAAAACCACATAATGTTTTTTCTTATATGTCTTTAAGAATTAGATTCATTGGAAGCACCAACTTCCTTTGTTTTCTAACTGCAATTGGAAGGAGGCTCCAACTCCTTATATTTCAGGCTGCAACCTGAGGAAATATCCAACTCCCCAATTCTCTAGCTCCAATCAAAAGGAGGCTACAACCCCTCTATGTTCTCCGACTACAACCGGAAGGTGGATACAACCACCTATCCTTGCCCTGTCCTGCCATCCTGAAATATAAGTGTCAATTAGATGATGAAACCACTACCATACTATCACTGTGAGATATACCACTATAAACCTGTATCGATCTGTCCCAACTACATGTAACCAACCTGTTCCAATATCTTGTGATCAACCTAAAATTTTACTAAGCATGTACCAACAAAAATTAACAGTTGCATGACCTATTTGTGATGCATCTCACGTATGCACGTGGCCTGTCTATACTGCAGCCTGCATATGTATGTGACCTGTCTATACTAAAACTTGTGTACGCCTTTAGAAAGATAATTTTTTCAGATTTTTGAACCTCAAACCCTTTGGTTCCTTTATCACATCAACCTCCAACTTGTCACTATGTCTAGATTGTAGTTGTGCCCTGTGCATACATCTTCATATATATCCTCTAACCAAATGCATGTGTCTCTCTAGTCATGTGCCATACATGAGAATACAATCATGATCAAGTGTAATAACCCTCACATGGAATATACACCAAATCCTCACTGATATGCAGTCTTACACTACACAAACAAATTCACAACCAAAACCCTCAACTATGTACTAGGAAATACAAGCTATGCCTCAACCCTTAAACCAACAAGATGTACCAATGAATAATACCAAATATATCAGTGTTGTATTTATGTAGATCTAGCTCATACCATAAGTACTATACAACCAACACCCTCTCTAGGGAAAAATCTCAAACTCCCATAAACATATCTCATGGAGACAACAAAATCCAACTACACATAAGAATATGACATACCTTTTGAATCTGTAGATAGATCTGTTGTACTTGATTACTATAGACCTTCCCAGGAGCTTGCTTTCAGACTCTTAGAATCTGGCCCTTTCAACAACTCAAGATTTCATGGATTTTCCCAACTGTATGCATCTTGTTCTCCTTCAGCCTACGTACGCATGCGCCCTTCTCCACTGCAGCCTTCTTACACCTCAAAACCTAGGGTTTTTTTTACAGTAAATCTGCAACTCCAAAACTTTTTTTGTCAACCTTACTTCGCTGCCTCAGACTTGCGTAACTTCAGATGTATCAACGAGTACCTACAATAAAATTTTCACCAATAATAGATATTCAATGTGATCATTAGGTTCTAATAGGAGACCCTTGCTCTCTTATTTATACTCTCCAAGTATCTTCCTCAAGGGGTTACCTTCTAACTAAATTTACCCAACTTTCTTCTTTTAGGGCTAACCCACTTCTAACCACTTGTCCACTTACGACCACTTTATCCACAAATAGTAAGTTCTCCACTTCTAGTTGGAACTAATTTATTTTTAATTATTTTCTTATTGCAACCACTTAACCCATAATTATCTCCTAGTTTCGCCCACTTGACTAGTCAACTTCTTCTAGGAGCTTCTAGAATAATTTGACTTCTTTGACCTTCTAGGAGCTTCTAGATAACTCATGAGGGTTATCCAACTTCACAAGACCATAAATCCCTAATTGTGAGGAGTTATGTAACGTTCCACATATCACTAGAAACAAAACAACATGTAGTATGCATCTAAAATAGTCTCACCTGCAAATATATTGATCTTCATTACATTATTCCTCAACTAAAATTTGGTTCCTTAAGCACACTATTGGGGCTGTCAAAAATTTCTACTGGAATTGATTCAAGGGTTGATATTAGTGACGACCAACCCAATTAATCAACATAGCCAACAGGTAGGCCTCCATCATTGCCTCCTAGCCTTTGATCCATTAGCCCCAGATTTCCTTGATATTCTCAAACATTCTTCACTTGAAAGACTAGGAAAATATTTTTTCAATAAAACCATTCTCTACAAAGCCTTATTATGAATCAATCGCCACAAATTTTTTGTAGCCAAGCTTTTGCTAAACCAAAAAATATTTTTACCCCCCATCCTCCAGGCTCCTTCGAACTCACGATACATTTCTAGTTCACTAGATGGGTTCCACCTGAATCTTTGTTGCCTCATCAAAGGAATTGAAAACAAAGCTTCCTAACCTTTTTCAAAATTCCTTTGGAAATTTTAGCTATTATTTCCTAGTACACTGGTATGTTGCTAAAGACCAATTTCATCAAGACCAACCTGCCACCTCTGGATAGCCATCTATGTGACCAAGAAGAGATTTTTCTTAGAATCTTTTTTATTAACCATTCCCAATCAATGAAACAGTAGGAGTTGGGATTGAGGTCAAATCCAAAATGGAAGGATCTCCATAAGTTGTTTGTGCAAATAATCCCCCAATGCATTGGAGAGAAATGCTAATTTTGCATTATTAATTTTCTTTCTCATCGCTATACAATAGAAATACAAAATTCCTTTCCAAGCTTTGATCTCTTGGACAGAACTTGCACCAAAGGTGATAATGTTGTCTACAAATAACAAGTGGATTAGGAATTCTTCCAGGGAGACAATTAGACCTTTAATGAGGTTCCTACTTCAAGCTTGATGAGTAAGCCTTCTCAAACCATCAACAACCAAAAGGAAAATGAAGGGAGAGAGGGGACACCCTTTTCAGAGTCCTCTAGATGGAGGAAATAAGAAGAGGGAGATCCATTGATTAACACGGCTAGAGAAGAATACTTTATACACCCCATGATCCAATTTATAGTTGATATATTGATCCCCATTTGAATGAGAGATAAGAACACAAAGGTCCAATTAACCTTATCATAGACATTATAGAGGTACAATTTCATAATAAAGGCAGGGATTTTCTTCAATTTCATAGAGTGAAGGTCTTCCTGAGTTATAGAGACCACGTCATGAATTTGACACCCATCAAGGAATCCAAACTGTTCTTTTGAGATCGATTCACTGAAAATGGGTTTGAGATGGGAGGAAATAATCTTAGCTATAAGTTTATAAATAAGATTGCAACAAGAAATTGGACGAAAGTCCGTGAAATATTCTTGTCTTTCTTCTTTGGGATCAAGGAAAGAAAGGTTGAGTTGAAAGAACTCCAAACCTCCCCCAACCTTTGAGATTCATTTACCACTTTAATAATATCAAATTTCAAAATTTCATAGAAACCTAAGAAGAATTCAACATACAGACCCTCAAGACCCGAGCTCTTAAACTTATGGAAAGATGAGATAGTTGAGAAAAATTATTTTTAGAGATTGTTGATTGAAGAAAAGAATTCATTTCATCCGTTACCAATTTGGGAATGAGTGAGACCACCTTCAATATCTCTTCTATTGGACACTGAAGTGGAGACTTGAACAATTTAGATAAATATTCTTGACCTACAACTGCTAAATCATCAAAGGAAGAAACTGACGCCCCTCTATTGTTTTTCAACTGTCATATTGTATTGTCCTGTTTACACTACTTAGCATAATTGTGAAAAATTTTAGTATTATCATCTCCTTATTTTAAACAAATTTCCCTACTTTTTAATTTCCATTTAGTTTCCTCATAATCCAACAACTCATTTATTTTTTGCAATAGATTGTTGAGCTTATTCCCTTCATCTTCCGACATATTCTCTACTCTATATTTAATCAAAATAACACTAATCTAAGATTCAATTTGTCACCGCTGCATGGATGCTTTTTCAATGAACGCCTTAACGCATTTTAGAATTTCTCATTTTGCATAGGAAATATTTGAATCAAATTGTTTCATATAAGGGTCACCAGTTCCATCTACCAGAGGAATCCAAGAGCCCTTTATGATTCTTTTTAAATCCTCCTTGCAAAGCCATGCATGATTGAATTTTAGTGGAGATGAAGGACAAGAGGAGTTATTGGCTATTTCTAGTAAGATTGGCATATGATCTTAGATGCCCCCAACCACCACCTTCGACTTGATCCTCAAATTGGAATCTAACAATGATTATGAAATTAAGAACATATTTAACCTCGTTTCCCCTAAATCCTTCCCTTTTCTCTCGTTTCTCCGTGTTTGGGTAAGTGTCAGAGGTTCCAAATCTATCAACTCATTTTGCTTGATCCAATTTACAAAGAAACTTTCTTGAGGGTCCTATCTTGGACACACCCCCGCACCTCTTGAATGGAGAGGGTGAAGTTCAAGTTTCCCCCTAAAATAATATTTGGAACCTCCAAAATAACCAAACAACCCATACCTTCCCAAAAGGGAATTATATTGACATAGGGCCCACAAACATTGATTAGCTTGAGTGATCATTTCAAAAGGC
>SNQJ01S0168817.1:0-14761 GCA_010110895.2 Picea sitchensis | reverse complement strand
CAATAGCATAGACAGGATCACAGAGAGAAACACAATCACAAGAGTACACAAGCATTTATCCTGGGAAACCCTCAAGGGGAAGAAAACCTAGCAAAACTTCCTTAATATAGATAGCCGATACAGTGCCAAGATAATGAATCAAACAACACAGAAATTCCTCTCCCAAGGATGCGCCTCTCTCTCTCTTCCTTCTTTCGACAACTGGTAACTGCAACTTCCTTCAATACTTGTGCACTAGATGAGTGAGCTAAGTGTGTGTCTAAATGAGGTGTTGGCCTCTCTTATTTATACAATTCTGGCACGTGTGGAAGTGTCTCTTCATTGGCAGGGCCGACTTCTTCTTCTGGGTGGTTATAACAACCTTTCATATATTCTGGGGTTGACTTCTTATTTAGTCTATTACAATTAGGGTTTGACCAATCCGCAAAAGGGGATTTGGTCATTTACAATACTCGACATGATCAATCCACAAAAGGGGATTGATCTATTCAATAATAAATATATTTTATCTTTATCCACAAAAGGGGATAAGAATATTCTTTGCAGTTACACAATATTTTAACATATCTCACCAAGTTCACTCATATTAGAGATGAGTTGGCAACAATAGGGGAAGCCGTGGATGAGACTGAGTTGGTAAGAATAGCCTTGAATGGCTTCACCAAGCAGTGGGATGTGTTTGTCCGAGGAGTAGTGGCACGGGAGAAAGTCCCCAACTGGGAGAGGCTATGGGATGACTTCACTCAGGAGGAGTTGCGAGTTGGGTTCTCACAGGCCAACCAACTGAAAATTGAAGATGAGGAGAATCTTCCTCTAGCGAGAAAGGGAAAATCCAATAAGAATGGCTCCAATTGGGGTCAGAACTCAAAGAGTGAGAAGCGGAAGGATTTCAACAAAGTTAAATGTTTTGCTTGTCAGAAACCATGACACTTTGCCAGCGAGTGCCCAAACAAGAAGAAGGGAAACAAGAAGTCACAGATGACAGCTTCAACTTCAGCAGAAGTTGATGATTTTGCAACTAGATTTGAGAATGAGTTTTCACTCACTGCATGTCTTCCCAGTTCAGCCAATAATGGAGTATGGTGTATTGACAGTGGTGCCTCTAGTCACATGATTTGAGTGCGTGATTACTTCTCCAGTCTGAAGGAGGAGGAGATGGACCTCTACATTGGATGGGAAATAATGCCAAGTGTCGAGCAATATGCCATGGGACATTCACATTTCAGAGGGAGTCTGGGAAGCCATTGATGGTGAAGGATGTGTTGTATGTTCCGAGGGTGACGGAGATCATGATCTTTGTTTCAGCCTTGGAGGATGAGGGCTACATGGTCACATTCCAGGATGGGAGAGTGTACATTCGGCCCAAGGACTCTAAGACATCCAAAGTGAATAGAGTCAGGAGAGAGAAGTTGTATAGGCTTCAGTTTGAGCCAACCCGAGCATTGGTGAGCAACACTTGTGACATGGCAGAGTTGTGCCATAAGAGGATGGCGCATTTGCATCATGGAGCACTCAAAGTGCTCAAGGAGATAGTGATAGGCCTTCCAGACTTCAACACAGAGCATCATGAGGTATGCAAAGAATGTGCTATGGGGAAGTACACCAAAACAACTTTCCCAAGCAGTGATAACAAATCAGGGGCATTCTAAATTTAATTCACTTAGACGTATGTGGGCCTATGTCCTAAGTATCCTTGAGTGGGTACAAGTATTATGTCACCTTCATGCATGATCATTCTAGGAAGACTTGGATCTATTTCATGAAGACTAAGGATGAGGTCTTTAGTCAGTTCCAAGAGTTCAAAGCTCTTGTGGAGAACTAGACGGGGAGAAAGATCAAGACATTGAGATTTGACAATGGAGGCGAGTACACTTCGAAGGCCTTCAAGGATTTTTGTGCAAGTGCTAGGTTAAAGAGGGAGTTGATTGTTCTGTACAACCCTTAGTAGAACAGGGTTGCGGAAAGAAACAATAGGGCCATAGTTGGGGCTGCAAAGGCAATGCTGTATGATTAGGATCTACCCAGGTTCTTATGGGCAGAGGCTTGCAACACTGCAGTCTACATACAGAATAGGAGTCCTCACAGATTGTTGGGGAGAAAGACTCTTGAGAGGTCTTTACAGGGACGAAGCCAGAGGTTGGACACTTTTGGATATTTGGTTGCCTAGTCTACTGTCACATCCCCTCAAAGAAGAGGACGAAGCTCGAGGCCATTGCTAAGAAGGGGATCTTCGTTGGATACAGTGAGACTTCCAAGGCATACCGAGTCTACATCCCAGCCTTGAGGAAGATAGTTGTCAGGAGGGATGTGAAGTTCGAGGAGGATAGAGCCCTTAGGAAGGCTCATGATACTGGTTCAACAACAACAGGGGATCAGGAGCTTGCAACTATGAAGGATGAGGAAACACAAGTTACAGATACAGGTACAGGTACAGATGCTTAGACTACAGACTAGGATGAAGAGTAGGAAGCTCCTCCAGTACAGGATACTCCTTCATCATCTAGGAGGAGGAGGGCCAGATGGGTTGAGCAGAGTTTGAGGGAAGCTTAGGAGTACGTGGGTGCTCCTAGGACTTCTGTCAGGGAGTGCAGAGCATCACAAATATTTTCTAGTTACATGGCTTTGATGAGTGAGTTGTTAGAGGCTGAGCCTTCCAACTTTCAAGAGGCATCATAGTTGTAGGTGTGGCGAGATGCCATGGTGGAAGAGTATGCTTCCATCATGAAGAATGATGTATGGGAGGTTGTGCCATGACCAGAGGGGAAATCAGTGATAGGCTCGAAGTGGATCTACAAGATCAAGCACGCAGCGGATGGCAGTGTGGAGAAGTTCAAGCTAGGTTTGTGGCTAAGGGGTTCTCTAAGAAAGAGGGAGTTGATTACGATGAGACATTCGCCCTAGTAGCTAGGTACACTTTGATTAGGGCCGTGATCTCTATTGCAGGTGAGATGGGGTGGAGGATCCACTAGATGGACGTGAAGACGACCTTCCTCAATGGCATCATTGAGGAAGAGGTGTATATTGAGTAGCCAGAGAGTTTTGAGGTGTAGGGGAGGGATTCCCACGTGCGCAGATTGAAGAGAGCCTTGTATGGGCTCAAGCAGGCTCCCAGGGCGTGGTATTTGAGGATAGACAACTACTTGCAGGGACTGTGTTCCATGACAAATCCAAACATATTGAGATCAGATTTCACTTCATTAGGGACTATGTTCAGAAAGGGACAATGAAGCTACAGTGTGTACCTAAAGGTGAACAGGCTGCAGACATTCTCATGAAGGCCTTGATGAAAGGCAAGTTTGTCTTCTTCGGGGACAAGTTGGGGGTGATGCATAACACCTTCCTCGCTAAGAGGGAGTGTTAAATTTGTAGCTTGGAAGGTGTCTCAACATAGGCCCAAGTGTCTAGGCATGCTAAAGACAATTAATTAATACGCATATCCACATTTTTTATTTTATCCTAAGTTTGACTTAGGAAAAGCATAATAATTACTCAAATAATTATTATTGGCTTTATTACTCAGATTTCCTAAGTTTCTCACTTAGGAAATTAATATTTCACTTAAAGATCTTTCTTGACTCTTCTAGAAAGATCCAAAGGGGGAAATAGAGTAAAAGTGAAAAAGATAAAAGGCGCTGAGGAGAGGGGTGGATGACACACTCAAGCAAAAGAGAAAAAGGACGATTTGGATGAGGAAGAGGTCGACTTAGTCTACAGAGGAAGAGGGCGAGTTGGCTGAGCTGAGCAGGAAGGAAAAGGGTCGTACGCCAGGCCGTACAACAACATAGGAAGAGGGCAAACTAGGCTGTACTGTGGCAGCAACAGAGGCCAAATTTCTGGGTTGAGTTCAGTAGTATAACATGTCGAGTTTCCTGGGCCGTACTGGGCTGCATAGGCCGTACTTGCTGGGCCGTACATGCCAAATATAATTGCGATGTACAGGGCCGTATTGCTGGGCAGAACAGGCCAATTTGACTGGGCGGTACAACACAAGATTGGCTGGGCCATACAACCAAGAAGAGGGAAAAATTCTGCTGTAAGAATTTTCTGATTTTGCTGTTGTAAAAATTCCTCTGAAGCCAATAAATCACCTCTTTGCTGGTTTTCCCCACACTGGGGTTTCCATGGTAAATAACTGTGTTAATTGTGTGTGCTTGGTTTCATTTTCTTCTGTGCATTAGTGTTAAGAACTCAACTGTAATTTTTCTGCATAGTTTTCAGATTTTATATCAGCAGTGTGTTGACCGCCTGTCCAACACAGGTGGTCAACTCATGTGCCATGAAGAGATGCATCATCAGATGCCATGTCGTCGAAGACTTTTGGTCCTACAGGGCAGTGTTTCGCCCCAACACTTTATTTTGTAATTGGAATTTACGCACCCTTGCGTGGGTTAATAATGTAATAGGTTTGCATGAGTCATGTCTAGGTTAGTTACCTTGGGATCGGTTCACTGGGAGAGTTCCTTTCACCGAGGGTGTTTTATCCTCACGTTATCAGTTGGGCTTTTCAGCCTTACTGATTTCACTTGAGTTTTTCCCTCACACTTGCAATAAGTCCTCCAAAGTGGTGAACGACGTTCTAGTGGGCTCATGTTTTGGTAACTATTATAAGGTATCATTGTCTGGTCTGTAGTCTAACCATCTGTACCTGTACCTGTACCTGTAGGAATCTGAGTTCTCTTGAGTGGTGGAAGATGCACCGCCATGCATGTTCCACCACTCAAGAGAACTCAGATTCCCTCAATCCATTCATGGTCAGCTCTTTCCCCTCCATTCTCCTCATTCTTTCATCTTGAACTTGGAGGAGAGAGCAAATGAGAGCTTGAGAGTGCAGATTTGTGAGAACTTGGAGGAGAAAGCAAAGGAGAGCTTGGAAGAGTGAGCAAAGAGGAGCTTGGAGGAGAGAACAAAGGCAACCATCTTCCAAAGGTTTCAACTTTCAAGTTTCGAGAGCTAAAGAGGTAAGCCCAAACCCCAACTCCCTCATTTCCTTGGGTTAACTTTGTTAATGTTTTTTTTCTCCTCTCCTACTCTTTCTCATTCCTTCTTCTCTCTCATTTTATTGCAGGTTGTTCATCTAAAACTTGAAGAAAATGGTTTTCTTTTGGTTTATCATTCCTTTTTTGGTTCTCATGGTTCTGGTGGGGAGAAGGCATCGAAGGGAAGAAGATGATAGTGGTGATTCTCATGATGACCCACAATATGAAGTTGATGAAGTGTTTGAAGAGGAAGAGAGAAATGAAGTGGGAAATGTAGGACGCAAAGATTTATTGAGACCCTTGTGGCAATTTGTAACAAAAGTTGAGGAGGGGAAAGGTGGTGGAAGCATTAAATTTTTATGTCCTCATGTCTGTCATGATGGAAAACCTTATACCGGTTCATATACCCGTCTAAGGAGGCATCTTTGTGGTGTAATGGAGAGTGATGACAACAAGGGGTTCATTGGGATCTTAGTTTGCCCTAATATATCCAAGGAGCAGAGAGAAAAATATATAAAGATAGAGGAAGTTGCCCAAAAAAAGTATGGTAAAAAATAAAGGCTTCAATCCGAAGCCTCATCTAGATTTGGTGGCAACACATCTCCATCTCATCGTGGTTCTGGAACCTCTGGATCTAGAAGAACAATAACAAATTTCCTTGATATTGGAGGTAGGGATGAGGTGGATGCAAAAGTGGTTCGGTATTCCATTCAATGTGCTTCGTTCCCCTTATTGGCACGATCTTGTCAAGGCAATCAACGAAGCCCTCAAAGGATACAAGAGCCCCAACTATGAGAAAGCTAGAACTGTGCTACTTGACAGGGAAAAAACAAAAATTCGAAGAGCTCTAACATGGTTTACAGATGAATGGGCAGACATTGGGGTATCCATTGTATTAAATGGTTGGACAAATGTTAGAAACCAACATTTGATCAATGTTCTTGGTGTTTCTGCTACCAGTGCAATGTTTCTTGCAACACATGACTCCTCTTCAATTATTGCATCTTCCCAAAACATTTCAGATCTCCTCTTGAAAACAATTAATGATGGTGGTCCTTCTAATGTGATTCAAGTAATCATTGATAATGCAACAAATTGTAAGGGAGCAGGTAAAATCATTGAGCGAGTTCATCCACACATCTTTTGGTCTGGGTGTTTGGTGCACACCTTGAACCTTTTGATGCATGATATTGTCAAGCATAGAGAATGTGGATGGATTAATAAGTTGTACAAGAGAGGGAAGAAACTCATCAAATTTAACGTCGGGCATACAAGGGTCAATTACTTCTACAACACTCACTCTAGTTTGCAGCTACTTAAGATTGCAAACACTAGATTTGCTAGTTATTACTTCACCTTTAGGCGCCTATTTAAGGTGAGACAAGCTTTGGGTGCTATGGTGATGAGTGATGCATGGGATGAATTGAGCAATGATAGAGAAGGTGCAACAACAGTGAAGGAGATAGTCCTTGACAGTCAGTTTTGGTCACAGGTTCGGTTTGTTTTGCAATTCACCAAGCCACATGATCAAGTTTGCAGATTCAAATCGACCAATCATTGGGGAGGTCTATGAGCAAATGGATAGCATGCTAGGGCAGATTAAAGACATTGTTGAGTTTAGAGATGTCAACCTCTATAACCATATTCGTGTAGAGGTGGAAAAACGGTGGGAAATGCTAAATATTCCACTACATGCCTTAGCATATGTGTTAACACCTAAATACTATCATGTATCATGGCTTTCATCACCAACACCTGGTGGTGGGACCAAGAAAAACCCACACCAAGATCCAGAGGTTCAAGCAGGTTATATGAAAGCATTAGATAAACTCATCCCAGACGAGGAAGAGTGTGACAACATAAGGAGACAATTGGGCCATTACATCCTTAACAATGGTGCCTTTGGTACCAACCATGCAATTAGAGATTGAGGGAATCTGAGTTCTCTTAAGTGGTGGAACATGCATGGCGGTGCTACCCCACAGTTGTAACGTTTGACAACACGGGTGCTTTCATAGGTGGTGAACACTTCTTCTGCAGAGAGGTGTTGGAGCACCTATAGTTTCATTCATGGCGTTAAAAGGAACAGGTTGAATGTAAGTTGGGCAAAGAGCTTGGTCTATGTTCATTACAACTTGCGATTGTTGTCCCATTACTATGAGGAGGCACAGATAGATCAAAACTTGAGGCGTTGGGACAACAATCTGGAGGAGGATAATTTGGAGGATGGAGTATTGCTTTTAGAGAAATTGGAGAGTGTTCTTTTGGACGACGATGATCATGTTGAGATGCCTCCCCCATCTAGTGCTAGGGTCCCCATGTCCAGGATTCCAGCTACAACAGTAGGGGCTTCATCTTCATCTCCGTCGCAACCGTCTGCATCTACTTTTGCACTACCACCACGTGGAGGCCCACGCAGTACCCGTGGTGGTGGAAGGAGGATGGATAGTTGTTTACAATTTGATGATTTTCCTTTTTCATTACTTTATATGTCATAGTCTATAGATGATAGATTCATAGTATTTGGCAACTAGCTTAGTTTAATCTTTAAACTTTAAACTTTATTGTTTTGGACCTTTCGGTCTTCATGCTTCAGTGTAGATGGCCTATTTTGTAAACATAACTATTTGGTCATGACTCATGTTATTGTTGACAGTTTTTGGATATATGATTTCATTTCATAAGTTTATGATCTACTTTCTTTTATATCAATATGTATTAAAAATTTGTATGTTGGTTTGTAAGTTTGTAATTGCTAGAATCTAAAATATAGATGGTTGATGCTCGAATGATTAATCATTGATGAACTATGTAGTATGGATGCCATTTCTATCTATATTGATGTACAAATATGCATGTTTTCTTATATTCTGCAGTTAATTTGTCTTTCTACATGTTTTTTTGAATATAAATGCAATATATATATATATATATATATAACAAATGCTTCCGGGACGCTTCGCTTCTGAGGATTTTTGGAAAATGACGCTTCCGACGCTCCCGCTTCCTAAAACGCTCCCGCTTCGTGCAACACTGATCTAAAGTTTTAAACCAACCAGCCAATAGTCAATGTTGTGATCACTAACTACAGCTCACGAGGCCTCTTAAAAGATAGTCCAGCAGTTTTTGGCTCCATCAATTGACTCCTAATCCATTCACACAAACAGAAGAGAATTATCTGCAAATTGGTTGTTCATAATATCCAAACAGTCTGGGAGAGAAATACCCCATAAATGGCCCTAGATGGGAGCAGTTTCCGGGAGATAGCCCAAAGATCTGCGATAATCAAAGGAGTTCTGTGATTTGCAATAGTTTATGTAATTCTAGAGGATATCATTATTTGTTTATTCGAGGAGTCCAGTTGAACTTGTTCATTAAATTGTGTGGTCAATCTTAAACCAGCAGTCATCCAAAGAGGTGAATAGCTTTACAGAAGCAACTGTTGCAAATATGGTTTCCGTAAGAACTCTCAGTAGGATGTTTTCATACAGAGAACTCCTTGAACTTACACTACAACACCATGGGTTCTCGAAGAATATTTCCTACAGAATTGTTGTAATTGACACATACATTTTCTACCACCTTATTGAGCACTAGTTTCAACTTTCTTTTATTGTTGAGTAATCTACCCATAGTGGTACTGTACTCAGCTTTAGACTGCCTTGTTGAAATATTTATTCCTTTCATAGGCATGTGCAAGAATAAGCATGCATTATTTGTGCTCCATTAGAGTCATATATCTAAGGATGGTTTGCTGATAATGGGTCCCTGAGGTTGGATTGTTGGGGTTACATTTTAGCCTTGTTCCTTTCATGATATGTCACAACAGAAGAAACTTACTTAAAGTTGCAACAAGGAGCAACTAAATTGATCATTCTGATACAAGATTGCAAGTGGACTTTTCTAGAGAGATGAAATGACTAAGCTCATGTGGAGCAAGTTACATGAAGTGAACTTTCAGTTGAACTTCTCAATAATAGAGGATGTGATAAGACCAAATCTTGAGTCAACTCATGGCATTGAGTCAGATATCAAGGGGAAGGCAAATTTTGGCACTAATAGGAATGAGCTGACAGTTTAAAGCAAATGGTAAATGGATGAAACTTAAAGTGCCTTGGAAAGATTGGACTGGTGATACAACAAGAACTTTATACATTGATGCAGATGTATCAGAAAAGAGATCCCACAATTATGCATGTTGGGAACTGTTATTCCATGGACATCTATATACACAGTCTACATTTAACAACGATGCGTGTATATAACAACCACATATACGTGGTTAACATTTTGAAACATCTCTATGGCTGTCCTGTGCCAAATAGTGGCAGAAGCTCTTAATTAATGCATTATGCTGCTAGATTTTACATCTGTATGGATTTTATGTGTGAACTTTATACTTGTTAAAAACTGATTGGGCACATCAATAAACGTACCAAATTTGATCGAGAGCTAACAAGATTTTTAGACTTTTTGAAATGCTTGAAATGTTATAACACTGCATGGTATTAATAATTATACAGTTTACACTATATATAATTTGCTGAATTGCGTTTTATGCAGGCTAAGTTGAAGGATTCACAGTATCATTTGACATCTTGGCGAGCTGACCCAGTGTATCAAGCTCCTTATACTGTACAATCACCCTTCCATCCAAATACTGATCCCTCACACCTATCGGTGTGCTCCATTGCTTCCTGTTGCCCTTGGATATGTTTATGTTTATAATATATTGTATGCACAATAATGATTTGTGGTTCTCTACTTGCAGCAGATGAATGGTCTTGAGATTGTTCCTCGGACAGGATATGTACAAGGACAAATGCCTGCTTCACCGCCTTTTCATGGTCATAATAATGGAGGAGGCTGGAACTTTTCAACAGTAAAATATCAGCATGGTACCGACACAAATCATGGTGTAAGCCATGATCACATGAGGTTATCTGCATATTCTGCAATTGAGCAAATGTCAATGAAAGTTGAAATTGCACTTAGAATAAGTTTTTCATTTTATTGTGCTTGTTTGTTTATTATATGTCTGTTTGCAACTGTGCTTTTTTAGAGTATTGATGTATCAGTTAAGATGAAGGATGGGAAAAATGTGTTACGATTGAAATTGGAACTGGAATGCAATTGCTAGGATGGGAAAAATAAAGCTGTGTTATACTGTTGTCAAGAGAAGGGGCATTGTATTATAGTCTGTAACTAAATTGACATAGTTGTCTGGTGTCAATCATCTCAGTTTGCCCTAGTTTTTTTGAGATCACAAACAGAAAGAGAGGATTGAATGTAACCAAAACGCCAACCCAAAAACCTGCAGTAAAAAGAGAAAAAACCAGCATTAAAGAAGTGTGCTATGGCTGAACCAAAAGTGTGCTAGAGAGAGAAAGATGCCCAATTATGAGTGCGCTATACATGAGATGCACAAATGCACATAAAAGAGAATATATGCCAACTGCATGAAAATGCAAAAGATGTAATGCCCGTAGGCTTAAAACACTTGTAGTAGAGAGCCGTAGCTCAATGATAAAAAAATACAATTTAGAAATGAGGTTTGGGTTGTGTATTTATAGACAATTCAAGTGGGGCGTCTCCCCAAGAGGGGTTATGGATCTACATAAGTAGGGCATGCTTCCCAAGAGGGTCATTAAACCTACATATCAAAGTTGATTAGGTTGGCCTTAACCATAACCTAGTATTACAATATACGATCCCCTTAGCCATAATTAATGGGCCCAGCTACTTTAATGACACAATATGAGATGGCGATTGTCACATGTGACTATGAGGATTAAACAAGCCAAATAGGAGGCCATGAAGAGAAATGGTGAATGCAGATACGATTGGGTTTAGAGATACCTAACTCAATTTTGGTTGGTTGGGGCTGAAATACAAATGAGAATGGGTCTATGGACATTGGATACCCAACCCTAATACAACTGTGAGTAGGTTTATGGATACCTAGCTCAAATAGGTTGGTTGTAGAAAAGATAAAACATTTAGTGGGTTTATTGATACCTAGCTCAAAATAGAGTGGACCCAATTCCCAACACCCCCCATGAAAACATGAGGCCTTGGGGAGAATGCATTACACCACAATTTCCCCCTTGAATGTTGAATGCAGGCCACATAGTGAAGATAGACCCCCCCTTTATTGCCATATCTCAAACACTAACATGGTTCCACAACTTGTTGAAGGTGGCCTCTAGTAGAGGTATAGAAGAAGGATCAATTGAAGCATGTTCACCAACTAAAGGTAGAAAGGGTGGCACAAGTTGTATCTGATCATGAAGATGCTGAGTGTAGTACTTCTAAAAAGGACACCATAATATTGTGGAAAGAAGAGATCCATTGATATATGTTGAGAATCATCCATAGAATCATTTATTAAAAATAGTGGAGCAAATCTTATGGACCTATGAGTAGAGATTGCATCTAAGAAGGTGAGAAAGTACTTAGCTCCCCAATGAGAACAAGTGGTCATAGGCTTGAAAATGTCACTATGAACCAACTCCAATCACTCAAAGGCAAGCTTAACATCACAACAAAAAAATATCCAATGGAAATTCACCAACTTCTGGAACATGAACAATGTCTCCAAATGTGGGAGGGTCAATAATGAGATCATCACAAACTGGAACCTAAGTCACCGTGTTCGGCGAACGTCAAGCAAAAAATTTCAAATTCACCGAATTTTAAAGCAAATCAAATAAATTCGTTTGAGGTTGGCGAATCTAAAGGAAAATTCCAAAACGAATGCAATGCCGAATTTATCTAGCATTAAATTCACCTGATTTAACTCGTCTAAATTCGATTTAATACGTTAGATTAAGTTTTCCTAATTTGAATCTGTCTAAGAAATTATCAAAAAATAAAAAATAAAAAGCCCTAGGACGAGTGCCACATAGACTTGGTATTACTTTGCGGCTTTGCCCGCCCAATGCCACGTTCTTTTCCTCCTAGACTCTAGCTTCATGTTTGAGGTTTTAACATGGGTTACTCCCATAGACCAACCAAATCGCAATTAATATTTAAATAAAGAAACCCTAATGTCCATTCTGTCCTTCCATTTAATTCAATGATTAGTATGTGACAAAAAATCTACATTCCCATCACTCATTCATTTAATCTTTGTTCGTCCACCTAGAATAAAAAATAAGAGGATTAATAAACATATAAGGGCGTCATCCTTTCTGTGTTTTATAAACAAACAAGGGCGTCATACTATCTGTGTTTTTATTTATTGTTATTTTTTAATTGCATATATAGCATGATAGTGAATATCATAGCTAGCCCTTCTTCTACATCTATAATTATATGTGGGCTTATAGTAATAACAAATAACATCTTCTCAAAACCAAGAGTGGAGAGGATGACATGAAATATTATGAATGAATAAGAATATACCTTTCCATTTACTTTCAAGTAGCCTTCTAGGAGCAAGGCTATTTAATCTCCTCCTATAAACCTTTTCAAGTTCAGGAAAAGAGTAAGTCACTCCTTGTGAAGTGCTCCTAGAAGTATACTTCAAAGATTTTTCCAATGGAGTTGCCACTTGGAGAGTAAGCAAACAAAAATAGACCAATCCAAGTTAAAAAAATTTAGGGAGCAAATTTATTACTTAGTTTTAAAAGAATAAATTAAGTAAAATCGTTAAGCCCAAGGATAAAAGACTTATCCCTGGCAACGACGCCAAAGATGTTGTCGTCCTTATACACACTTGCAAACGTGGACTAAGTCTCAATCCACTTAGTGTGTCCTCGGAGACACAATGTCTAAGTTCAAGCCCACTGTCACCTCGACTTGAACTTCTTCCGTCTAGGCTTACTCCTAGGGAAGCCAAGGGGGGTAGACCCTTGTTACTATGTGAGTGATTAAAGGTGTTCTAGGAGTTAATTTTAATTGGTTAAAGGTTTGGGTGAATCTAGCCTATATGAGAGGCAAACAATGCAAAGTGTAAGATTTCAACGCAAAGGCAAGCCCTTTCCCTAAGTCAACTAAGACTAGTGCCTAAGGTTGGGCAAAGGGGTCAACTAAAGTTACAAAAGATTAGAAAGTAAAAATTGACAAAACTCTACAACTAGATACAAAATAATTACTTTATACAATTTACAATTGAATTAGATACAAATGTGTAATTTCCCCACTTTGGGACATCATTATATTACAGAGTGTTATGATGACCAGAGTAGCCAGATGGAGGTTATAGCGAGCACATGAGCTATTGAGGGGTTTTTTGGGGTCTGACTTGCATCGCTCATTTTATTTGATCATCATGATCCATTTCGCATAGCTTGGCTTTGGTTTCGTTGCATTCCGACGATTTCCGTAATTTTGAGTTATTTTGGGCTATATGCTAATTAAAATCACTAAGGAGGTCATATTGGGCATAATACTTGGAGGAACCTCTTAGTGTAATAACTCATCGGAATTGGGAGGAATAACACTACAGGATAGGATGATGAAAAGTGACGTTCAGTGGCCTGAGAAGCCACAGGGAGAGATAAAACACTTTTGAGAGGTAAAATGGTTAATTAATTAATGAAAGTGATTTAATTAATTAATTAATAATTAAATAAAGGAAAAGTCACTTGTAGAGACAAGGTGAGCAGGGAGGATAAAAGAGAGATAGGGGCCTCTATTCTCTCATTATGTTGTTTATCAGTTGATATCTGGCTTCTTGTTAGTGAGCCCATGTACTTGGGGGTTTTGAGTTAACAAACCCTAGAGATCAGCTCGGTGGTGAAAGATCCCACCCAACTTGATCCAAGCTTGGTCACGGAGGTCAAAGATTCCTCCCTCACCATTCTACATCAAATCTATTCAGTCACAGGTGGATTCTACATCAGTTACAGGCTCAGAGAAAGCTAGGGTGTAGCTTCAGGGGGTTACCAACAAGAGGGTGCACCACCTTGAGGAGATTAGCACGATCTAGGAAGAGGAGAAGGATTCTGAGGAAAAAGACTTTTGGGTTTTCTTTGTAGGGCCTAGGGTGCCTTTCCTAGCCCTTTCTGGAGAAGGTTTCTCTGTCTTATTATTTATTGGGTTAGCACGAGTTGGGAAGAAGGAGGGCGCACCATAGATTGAGGATCCAGTGTTTTGGGGGGTCAGTTCTTCATAGTTTAGCCCGACACTTTGCCAGGGGGTTTCCCTTGGTCTGATCTACAGTTTGGCACCTTTCTCAGGGATTTGGCAGCTTTATTCTTGGAGGACGAATGATTGGCTTGGTTCAACTTGGAGGGCGCATCTATCATTGGAGACACTATGGTTTGGGGGTCTTCCAGTTGATCTATTGCTCTGAGACTTCTCATACCTTCTTGCCATCATCAGATATACCTTCTCAAGGAGGTTTGCAACGCTTGGAGGCCATCAGAGAGGAGGCCATACTTCCCTTGATCTATTCCAGCCAAGACTTGTGCATTGTGAGAGAGGGCATCACCTTCAACAGAGGATATCCATTAGTCTTCAGTATTATTTGGTGTTCATCTTGTAGAGGCTTTTGGAAGCCTGGATCTTCTTCTATCTTGTATTTTGGAGGCCAGACACTCTACTATCTTATATGTATTCCAGATCTGCTCCATTTTTGTATGAGGACAACCATTGTTATGAATACAATCAGATCTGAGGTATTTTTGGTTATTCCTGTTGAAATTCTGAGGTCCTATGAGGCTGCCATCTAAGGTCTGTCCTTGACCTTAGTATGGCTCTAAGTTTCAACTGTATGGCTGTCTTCTTTTGCTGTTTTAGGACAGCAAACAGTCATCCCACTTTCTGCTCAATGTTTT
>SNQJ01S0168816.1:0-20750 GCA_010110895.2 Picea sitchensis | reverse complement strand
TTATTGTAAAAGGGCCTTCAGAGCCTCATTGTAATCATCTTCTTGCGAATGCGAGTAGCCGTCACATCTCTTCTCAGAGATAAGCTGCCACCATTCTAGCGAGTCTTTCACTCTGTATTTTTACAGTCTATGTACATTTCTCTAATTAATAGAAATCATGTATTACTGTATATCTATGTTTATGGTTGCATCTCTGATACATTTCTGTTATATTATTGAATATCTGCAATATCTCTGTGCATTTCTTTATTATATATCCGCTCTCATTTCGTGCCGAAAATAATCTGGATCACCTTTACTATTGGGCTATGGAGTCATTTGGCCTATGCAACTGATCTTCTGCAAACCTGTAGCTTGCATGTAGCCTTTACCATTGGGCTATGGATTCATTTGAATTTTGAAACCCATCTTCTGAAATTTTTCCAAACCTGTGCCACTGATCTCTGTACACCTTCAAAACCTGCCTTTATTCACATAAGCTAACTTTTATTTCTCCTACTCCTACTCTAACTGGATCTGTAATCGGGTTAGGTAAAGGTTGATTTCCATAACAACCATCCAAGAAATTTTAATACTGAATAAATCTCATCTTTATCACTGATCAACTACTGATGTTTGAAATGTAACAACAGTGGTAAAACTTCATTTAGGAAATCATACTCACCCAGAACCGCTGATAAGTTTAAAAAATATGAAATCTTCGGGTTCTCTGGAATATATGATTCCATGAAGGCTACCACCAGGTCTTTGAAACAGATATAAGAAATATGTTGATCCTCGGAGAACATTTTCTCAGCTATGACTGCTTCTCTGTTGGAAGACTGATGACCCTCTAATTCTATTGTGATCATATCTTGATCATTTGTAACAACAACCCTTTCTTAAGAATGATGCTTATAAGATAATGACAAAACCGTGTTTAAATCATAAGGATTATGATCAGCTAGAAACATGTAGTTGCCAATGAAATCATTAACTATTTCATTTTCAAAATCGTTTGAAAACTACTCATGAATTTGAGATACATACATGTCCATTGAAACATCTACAAACACTGAAGAATCTAATTCACAATCTAAAATAAACTCACATGCTTGATGTTGTCCCAAATCTGCTTCACATTCACTATCTTCCTGCTCAAAATATGAACCATACTGACATTTTTCTTGCTCATGTGCATACAAATTTTCAAATTAAACCCACTCTCAGATCCCCCTAGAAGCACGGATATTCTCCTCAATCTCTAGAGCATTTTCAAACAAGCATCTTAGGGATGAAGACTTCCTTTCTAACAGGAGGAGGGCAAGCTCTGAATGGATACCCATAACATAATATATCATGGCAGTAGTCTCTGTAGGCCGTATTTCCAAAGGCATATCATGATAAATGTTGTAGAACCTTCGATTGAGGACATACAAAGCTTCATCCTCCTCTCTCTTCAAAGCATAGAAATCAGTGAGATACAAATCAAGAGATTTGTTCTTACCCCAATGTTTCAAAAAAGCATTTGACATATCGATCCAAGAACCAATGGAATCAGCTCTTAGACCCTTAAACCAAATAGAAGCATCTATGAGCAAAGAATTAGAAAACATCCTCATGATCACATCATCATGAACAATCTCGAATCGATTAACAAAATTTTCAAAGGATTCCAAGTGTCTCTCGGCTGATAATTGATTATCTCCAAAAAACTAGGGAAGATATTCAAGGCAATCAAAAGGATAAGGGTTAAGGTGGCATGGCAGCCTTAAAGGATTGAACATCTTAATTATGATTTTAGATAAGAAAGCAGTGGGATGATCATGAGGTGTAACAAGCTGATTGGAAGGCTCAATAGTCATTGAAATCTGAGAAGGTTTTGAATCAGTTTTGACCTCCTCGAGGTTATATGACTGATCAGTTTCAAGAGAGATTTGAATGCAAAGCTCATCTTTATGAACAGGCTAAGGTAAAGAAATAGGATCAACATCAACAACATAAGGAGGCTGCAAGCTTTCCTTTTCTAAAGATGGATATATGAAAGAAGGACGATGATGATCTGAATATACAAAACATAAAATGATCTGCTTGACATGTGAAGGAAAAAGCATGAAGGAGATGATAAAGAATAACAAAATCTCATGTAGAAGACTAATGAACAGATACCTGGGCTTAGAATTCATCCACATCGTCTTTTTGTCAACCAGATCCTCCCCAGTGAAGTCTTTAATCGTGGAGTCTCCAGGCAAATGATTATAGTCAATTATGTGTCCTTCCTTTGTCTGCCATCAAAGTCGGATCTATGTCGTTCTCCCAGGGAAACTAGCTTCACTTTCGTTCCCCGACAAATCTGCCATTTTGATATCACTCCAGGAGTCTTTCCCTGGCTATAAAGGGAATGAGCCTAGTAACTTAACTATTCTCTCAATGTTTACTCAAGTGGATCAAGTCGGGTGACTGATACAAGGTTTACTCAATCAAAACATGCATAGACACAATCATATAGACAAGGATTTTAGCCAACTCTGTTCACAGGATTTAATAAAGGTGAATGTGTGGAGAGATCTTATCCTACCAGCAGAAACATACATAAACAATATATATGAGTGGTCAATATAATAAACAAGGAATACTTGTAAATCTTAGTTTATCAGTGTAATGACAAGATGACAGTTCTCAGAGACTAGATAAACATAAGAAATGAAATAAATCATTCAGATACAAGCATAGAATGGATATGAAGTAAATCTGAACATTATAGGCAAAAGAAACTTATATTATGAAATTCTATGAGAAGTTTGGGAGTACAAGCAATGTATCATCCCCCAAAGTCCGACCTCCAACAATATTCTCTATATTGGCTTTATAGCCTTTACATCAAGAAGTAAGATCCTATCAAAGAGGATCGAATAATACTAAAAATAGTAATATAAACTAATTGCAAACTCATAGGAACAGATCCTATTATAAAGGAAGTCAAATCATATTCTAATACTAAGTCTTTGGCAGCTCCTTTTGTGTGTTGGATGATGACTATGCCTTCTAGAATATTCAATTGACATTTTGAAGCTAATCTTCTCATCCTTCAACCTAATAGGACACCAAATTTAACTTTAAAACTCTCCTCAAAATCTACAAAAGACATTTATCTTTTGTATTTAGAAGTTGGCATTGGCCTAGAAGTCTCCTTAAGTGATCTAGCTGCAAGAAGATCTGATATGGGCGAATAGACTAGCATTTTTCCCCTGTTTGTTCTTTCGGTGGCTAATGGGCATGATACATAGTAGAATTAGCTACCGAAAGTGGAGCTTCGACAGCTTATAGTATCTTTTGGAACCCGGCTAAGCTGTCGAAAGTGAAGGTTTTTGAAACTTTGACAAAATATGTAGAATGTTTTTAATTGATGACAATTTTCCATGTTGAGAAATTTCCTTCTCTGTGATCTTCTCGATCCAGAGAGATGTGCATATTTGTATTTCTTTCTAGCTGCCATACTCCATTTCAAATTTGCATGATAATATGCACGTTTGATTGCTCTGTACCTTTCCTAACCAGTAGTGTCTCATATCTGGGCCTCGATCATTTTCCCATCTTGGTTTTTAAACCAGAGAACCTTTACTTGCAAAAATTTGCTACTTAGGTATTTGATGCAAAGACTTTCCGATGAATACATATTGAACCCCTGTAGCATGTTTTAACTGTATAATAGTATAGACTCTCCAAATGAAAGAACATCATATTTGCATGGACAACTAGTTGTAAATCTTCTTGCATAGATGGAAGAATCAATGGCCACTTTTGTACTACAACTCTGAACAAAGAAACATTGATGTTTGTGCTATGATTACTGAGAGCCAATATCTCTGTCTTTCAGACCCTGGAAAGAAAAATGATCTGACCCACGGGTTGGTATAGAATTAATTTGGATTGTTCATGTTTCCATGGCGTTACTTACCATTGTTTTGTTGATATCTTTTATAAATATATATCCCTGAAGTCCAAATTTGTTGACATGCGCACATAGAAACTCTAGGACCCAAATATCATCACAGCACCTCCATTCAAATCAATGCCTCCTATAGGCGTGTGATCATGGCCATAACCTAGTTCACAACAACTAGAAAAACACTTTTGAAAGCATTGGAATTTAACCTTCAATAGGTGTTTGTCAATTGAGGATTGCACAGGTGAAAAAACCCATCCTTGATTTGTGCAAAAGATCATTTGTAGATTAGACAACAAGATCTGTTGTATTCTCTGTGTCGTCTTTCCCTCAAGGCAGAAATCCGACCCTGATTATCAAACCTACACTCTTGTGTTGTACCTATTGCTTGAGTGCTTTACACATTGTGTAGTTTGAATTTATGGCTCAACTGGTGGCTTAGAATCATGACCCTAAGCCTTCGACTATCAATGAATCACAATAAAATAAACTACATTGACCAATAGACACTTGCGTATCTCCTATGTCTGCAAATCGACACCCGGCTATGCGTTTAATTTTCTATTTGGTTCAGGCCTTATATCCCCCATTTATCGGGATTTAGGAGTTTTGAGTCATTATATGCGTTGGTAGATACATATATATCGATGAGATGAGAAAAATATAGTGTTTGGGTGCTTGCTCTTATATTTGATGACTCATGGCTTGGGTTGTGACTTGTCAACTTGGCTTGGGACTGTGGGTCCCCATATACTTTTGGTAAAAATAAAGACCCGAGGAGCAAAGTTTTAAACAAAAACTCAGGCTATATAAATAGACTTAGGCCTAGGACATAGGTTTAGATTTAATATTTAGGTCATTTCATTTATTTGCAGGTCAAGAGGATGGGGAAAAATGATTTTTGGACAAAAGTGATCAACAAGAACTTGACGAGAAGCCTGGAGGTTAAGACACTGGCCAAAAGACTGAAGAAAGCAATAAAGAGAGATACAAATGCTCTCAAAAGTCCATTACCTTTTTTGGTCGCTAACAGCATGTATAACCACAACACAACCACAAATAGAACAAAGAAATATAAGAACGTACTGCTTAATGTAGATGCTAATTATTACAACTAGGTTTGAATGGTTGCTTAGTTTTCATTTCTATAATCGTAGGTTACAATGCAACACATGAGTCTATGTCCATTCAACAATTTACATAGCCAAGATCTTGTTTACCCTCACCTATTAGCCAACAAAATCCCTTTGTGAGTGCAATTACTATAAAATATAGGTAGAGATGGGATAATGGGAAGGCCAAAAGACTTGATCTTTCATTTCCCATTCCTAGCTCTCCTATTTTCATTTTTTATTTGTCATTTAATACAAAATTTATCTTTTAATTTCTTTATTGTTGCATTGTCCTTTCTTTTCTTTTAACCTTCACTAAATGTCAAAATTTCCTATGGGTATTGAGTCTTACAACCATTTTTTTTTGTTTGAATCCATTTCAAAACACACTTCCCCATTGAGATGATTTTTGGACTCCAAAATTATCAAGGAAACCAATCGCTAAACCAATGTGCCTTTTGACTACCTTTTTGGAGCATGGCTCTCAACTATGGTGTAACAGCCCCTCTGTTACAACATAAATGTAAGTGAGTAGAGTAGTGGTACATTTTTTTTTAAACATCAAAGAACAAATGTTACTCGACATTAACATACTTCAATATTACAAATTCATTTATCATTTACATCCTACACTGCAATTTTCATTATACAACATCATTGCTACTAACAAAATAAATCATAACACAAAGCAATCAAGGATATCTACCCATCCAACCTACCTGCAAGGTTAGAACCTCCAATACACATAATCAACATTTAAGTCTAGGATTCATCCGATTGATTTTGACCATTTAAGGTCTAAATACTTGCGATTGTTCTAAGGAACAAGGAAGAATCTAATTCTCATACCCAAACTCAAATCTAGACTCGGGATTAAAATAGCAGTAAAGTACTTAATCATAACGCAAATTTAATCATTCAATTCCTCAAATACTAGACAAGTTTTTCTTCCTTTAAAGCTTACAATAACAATAATTAACCATCATCTAGATAATATTCCATCTCTTTATGAAATCTATCATATAATTATTACTCGCCATTAAACAAAAATCTCTTCCCTCAAGGAAATAAAAGCATCAATCATTATTCAATATTGTAATAGCCCTCCATTGTAAAAACCAAGTAGATACTATGAGTTACACTCTTAAACCAATAGACCTAAGATACTTATTCTGATTTGAAATTATTATCAAATCAGAATTTGACTACTACAACAATTACAGATATTTCCTTAGTTCCAAGACTCCAGACAACTCTGTTTTGGAGTATATTCTCCACCACTTCATTTGGAGAAATGCATGTTATCCCTCTAGCTAAATCTTGTTTGATTAAACTAGCTAGACACTTAAAACTAAGACCTTCTCTTCTCAATATTTAATTGTAGGCGATAGCCCCTTTTACCTTGATAGTTTTGACAGTGACCAAGGGATGAAACCTTTCTCTTGAAAAAAAGGCACTATTCGGAGCTCCAGGATTCTGACGCTTTGGAGATTTCTTCAACTCCAACACTCCCTTTCACCCGGAGTCTTACTAGACGAACTCGGTCATAATTCAAGGTTGATCGAAAGATGTATATTCTATGCTACCTTCCACCTTCCACCTTCCTTCGTCATTGGTTATGACTTTAATCAGATGGCTGACATAATTCCTCCTCACACGAGAATCTACGGTGGAGATCCACTCCAAGACTCCGGGCTTCAGAGTTTCTCTGCACCTTTCAACTTTGAACTAATCCACCCAGATCGTCAAACCACCGAAGGGCCCAAGGATCTAACAACCCATTCTCTCCTATGATCAATGGTTGACGTCCACTTTGGACTTCAAGACTCCAAGAGTTCCTCACCTTTACAATAATGACTCAATTTATCCAAAGTGTCGAACTACCAAACTTTTGAAGGAAGAAGGCTCGGAGATCTAATGACCCTCGTTTGATCTCTAGATCCATGATTATCCTTTACTCTGGGACTATGGAGCTTTGGGGTTTCTTATCCCTTAGAAATTTATGACTAAAACTTGTCGAATTGTCGAAACCCTTGATGATCCCATGACTCTCATTCACCCAATGATGTACGATGTAGATTCACTCCGCAACTTTGGAGCTTTGGGGCTCACTTAGTACAAACAACTCAAATCTACCAGAGCAACAAAGTACAAAGGACTTGGGGTTCAACTACCTCCCTCCTTCTCCCCATGTAATGACTATGTGATATTTCAACTCCTCCCGAATAGATCTCGTCCACTCAAACTTAAAACAAATAAATTCTCCTACTGGGGACTTACCCTCGCTATCCATCCTTAAGATTCATCACCTAGACGACTCAACCTCTGGTGCACATGGTGTGTCTCCCTCCTGAGCTTGGGATTTGGAAAAGTCACCTGCGCACCTCTTGTGCCTACTCTTTGTAAGTTTTGCACAGTCTCTCCTTGAGCTTTGTTCTTCAGAAGTTTAATACCTCCACCTACCTTGAGTGATCTCTGTGCACACCTTGCATTGTTTCTCCTGAGATTTGGGCTTTCTAGGCGCCCGTTTGTGCACTTTTGGTGTTAGCATTGGGCATACTTTGCATTGTGACACATAGAAGAGAAAATTTGCATATTAAAAAAAAATCTTAACTCATTCTCAAAACATACAATCACATATTTGCATAATTACTTCATCACAATGTCTTTTTAGTTTAGAAAGTATAGAGTTAGCTTACAATTTCCTCTCAATGTTTGAGAGCTTTTATCTTCTCTTCCTTATATATATATATATATTTGAAAGAGAAAGGAAGAGAAGATAAAAGCTCTCAAACATTGAGAGGAAATTGTAAGCTAACTCTATACTTTCTAAACTAAAAGGACATTGTGATGAAGTAATTATGCAAATATGTGATTGCATGTTTTGAGAATGAGTTAAGATTTTTTTTTAATATGAAAATTTTCTCTTCTATGTGTCACAATGTAAAGTATGCCCAATGGTAACACCAAAAGTGCACAAACGGGAGCCTAGAAATCCCAAAGCTCAGGAGAAACAATGCAAGTTGTGCACAGAGATCACTCAAGGTAGGTGGAGGTATTAAACTTCTTAAGAACGAAGCTCAAGGAGAGACAGTGCAAAACTTACAAAGATTAGGCACAAGAGGTGCGCAGGTGACTTTTCCAAATCCCAAGCTCAGGAGGGAGACACACCATGTGCGCCAGAGGTTGAGTCATCTAGGTGATGAATCTTAAGGATGGATAGCGAGGGTAAGTCCCCAGGAGGAGAATTTAGTTGTTTTAAGTTTGAGTGGACGAGATCTATTCGAGAGGAGTCGAAATATCACATAGTCATTACATGGGGAGAAGGAGGGCAGTAGTTGAACCCCAAGTCCTTTGTACTTTGTTGCTCTGGCAGATTTGAGTTGTTTGTACTAAGTGAGCCCTAAAGCTCCAAAGTTGTGGAGTGAATCTACATCGTACATCATTGGGTGAATGAGAGTCGTTGGATCATCAATGGTTTCGACAATTCGACAAGTTTTAGTCATAAATTTCTAAGCGCTAAGAAACCCCAAAGCTCCATAGTCCCAGAGTAAAGGACAGTCATGGATCTAGAGATCAAACGAGGGTCATTAGATCTTCGATCCTTCTTCCGTCGAAAGTTTGGTAGTTAGACACTTTGGATAAATTGAGTCATTGTTTTAAAGGTGAGGAACTCTTGGAGTCTTGAAGTCCAAAGTGGACGTCAACCATTGATCATAGGAGAGAATGGGTCATTAGATCCTTGGGCCCTTCGGTGGTTTGACGATCTGGGTGGATTAGTTCAAAGTTGAAAGGTGCAGAGAAACTCTGAAGCCCAGAGTCTCGGAGTGGATCTCCACCATAGATTCTCGTGTGAGGAGGAATTATGTCAGCCATCTGATTAAAGTCATAACCAATGACGAAGGAAGGTGGAAGGTGGAAGGTAGCGTAGAATATACATATTTCGATCAACCTTGAATTATGACTGAGTTCGTCTAGTAAGACTCTGGATGAAAGGGAGTGTTGGATTTGAAGAAATCTCCAAAGCGTCGGAATCTTGGAGCTCTGAATAGTGCCTTTTTGTCAAGAGAAAGGTTCCATCCCTTGGTCGTTGTCAAAACTATCAAGGTAAAAGGGGCTATCGCCTACAGTTAAATATCGAGAAGAGAAGGGCTTAGTTTTAAGTGTCCAGCTAGTTTAATTAAACAATATTTAGCTAGAGGGATAACATGCATTTCCCCAAATGAGGTGGTGGAGAATATACTCCAAAACAGAGTTGTCTGGCGTCTTGGAACCAAGGAAAGATCTGTAATTGTTGTAGTAGTCAAATTCTGATTTTATAATAATTTCAAATTAGAATAAGTAACTTAGATCTATTGGTTTAAGAGTGTCACTGCAGTTTAAATTAATTTTTTAATGTTTTATGTCCATGATTAAGTATCATGGAACATCAATTGAAGGTCGTGTAATTATAATGACAACAGTAAAATATATGTGTGTGTTTGTGTGTGTGTCTGTGTCTATGTCTGTGTGTACATAAATCAATCGGCAAATCATCAAATCTGCTCTTGGATGTATTAAGGTAAGATGATAAGAAGGATCGATTCAAACATTAATTCAATATATCCATATCCTCTCAGTTGATCACATTGGAAACCATTGACAATAATCCCCTCCAAATATCATTTAAATATCGCATATTGAGTACATTGTAACAATTCTTACTTCCAAGCCAACAATAGAAATAACAACCAGTTGCGTAGGTCCCTAATATTATTTAAACTAGATTATAAATAATATATACCCTACCGTGTGAATCTGATTCTTGAATCATTGTTATTCATAAGTAATTTTATAATATCATTTGGTAGGGTATATTGTATTAGAAATATTTATCTAACTGAAATGAGTAATTTTATAATGACAAAATAATATATCTTCTTCTACTAGTTGATTCATACACAATAACCATGTATAGTTGCAAGAAAAATCACTAGTTTTAACCATTACATATTTTTGTTTTAAAATAATACAGTGGATCACATGAAATATTTATCAATTTCATAATAAAAATAACTATAACAAGGAGTATTGTAACCATAAGTCCTATTAATGTGTTCTTCCAATATTTAGTTTGGAGGCTTACGCTCGTCCTCCTTGCTTTTGCTTGCCAATCCCTGGACTCCACCGGTACCTCACAGCCGACACTAGGGGTACTCTTCTTCCCTCGTAGCCTCCTGAGACACAAAGGGGCCAAACACAAAAACAAGAACTCAATAGCTTCCAATCTTGCCTCGCAAAGAAGAGCTTCCACTCTTTTCACAAGCTTGGAGTCCCAACTCTTACAAGTAAAACACAGTCAATACAAATTTGGCAGCATAATAATGTTCATAAGGTTTTCCCCTTTTCCCCTTCTACATTATTTGTTTTATAGAAATTTCTTCACTAACTCATGTCCTCATGCACAAATAATAAATGTTTTAGTTTAAAATAATTATGATTATTCACCCACTCACTTGTCACACTCTCCCCAAGTTGCACAAGTATTTACCAAATTTTATTTTATTTAAAAATCCAAATACCCTCACATTCCCCAATGTGCTCCTATTTTCTCTCTTAGTAGTCCCTTTGCTCCCAAATTCTCATTCAATAGTCTCCTAACTAGATATTAGTTAGAGTTGGATTAGGAGTCTTCTTCTAGTTAGACTAGTGGTAGGTTGACTCAAGATTTTATTCTATGTACATCCAAACTCTCAAGTTTTTATTCACTTCTATTTAAGAATTCTTTTTTATTAATTTCATGCACACATGTGCATTTTATCCAATCTTTAGATTTTGCTCACTTTTTCCTAGAAATTGATTTATTTCAACTCTTTTAATTTATTTAATATTTCCCCTGGATGGGGTGACACGTAGCTCAGGGGCCACAGGTGGATTTGCACTAGGCCATGGCATAAATGCCGCTAACCGTCACCCACAAGCCAGTATTTACCATGGGGGACGGCCATAGTTGCAGGGGCAGGACGGAGGGACCTTTCCCTCGCGCGAGCATTTACGATTGCAGTGTTTCCGGGATGGCAAGGGTTAAAGGTAGGAGGATGACTTCGGCTCTCGTTTATTTGGTTTTCATTTTGCCCGGACAGGGCGGGACTGCACTCATCTCGGCTCCGAGCTCTGCCTGGATGCTCTGGAGCAGCCCAATTCTAATCGCTCGTAGTATATATCGTGACGTTCTGGTGCAGCTCTGCCTTTTTCATTTTACCCGATGGCTCTGGTGCGGTCCAACATTTTCGCTGTATCTCTCTCCGACCACCTTGAGACATAGCACGCTTAATTTGCAATTGCATCCGCTCTGTCCCTGGTTCATTGGCCTTCATCTGCATTTTCCCTGCTCCTTCTTCATGGCCCAGAAGCGAGGTAGACCTCGCCGTGGCACGGCTTGGGAGGCTCAAAAGGCGCAGCGGCGTCGCAAGGAACAGTTGGAGTGGGCCTTGGCACTAGTGACGCCCATTCTCAGGTAGAGAGCCAGGGCAGAAAGAATGGCGCGACTTGCCACCATAGCTGAGCTTGGTGTTGGATGTAGTTGAGATGTCAAAGGGAAGGCATCGGGAGCCCTGTAGAACTCCGGTTCTGATGAGGAGTTTCCCCCCTGCACTATCGTGGAAGACCCGTCCATGGAGGACTTGTCTATGGAAGACCCGTCAATTTGCGAGAAGACTTGAGTGGCGACCCATCTGGAAGCCTGCAAACTCACTCTGACCCTGTTAGATGATACACCCAGCTGTATCGTGGAGGAAATTCCCTGGCCTGGTGACGAAACTTGGAGTTGCCTTGGCGCACAGGCGATCGAAGAAGGCTCGAAGGGTGCAACGGTTGCTGTGGAGAAGATGGTGTTCGAAGGGGGTTCTGAAGCGGCGGTGGACATGGGTGGCAGCATGGATGGCTCACTCATCCAGGATGAGCACCTAGCTCTTTTGTTTGACCTTCGTGGGCACCTGTCAGATCTGGAACATCGGGCTCTCCTCATGGGCCAACGCATGGACATTCTCTTTGACGCGTTCTCCAATGCGCCAGCCAAGCGGAAATGCCCCCTCTGTGCGCAAGCTTTTTCCATCCTGGCAAGGACCACGCGGAAGAATAGCGAGGATGACAGGTCACCAGGCACCTAGGTTTCATATGCTATTTCGGTTCCTAGCTTTATATGTCTTCTTAGCTCCTAGTTTTATTATATCACTGTTTTATGTGTATTTAGACATTTTGCATCTGTCCTGGTTTCCTCCGGGCAGGACAGATGCTACTCTGTTATTATGCTTTTCATGCTATTGCTACTCGCCCTCTATATATGCTGGTTTCCGATAATCGACATCATTTTGAGTGGTTCCAGACCTACACTTTTGTACACTCTGTAAAATTTTGTCTACCTAATATAGCAGGTTCCACTTTTTAAAAATAAAAATAAAAATTTATTTAATATTTCAAATCCGTCCCCTAATTAAACTTAGAATTAGGCTTAGTCTTAGACTTAGGCTTAGAATCTTGTTAGGATTTATTTTGTAATTATTAATATATTGTTTAATAAATAATTTATTCTAACAAGGTCTAATCATTCCAATGTTGTCTAGGCCACCTAGGTTTATTGACTCAAGTTTCAATTGCATGACGTGCCCTTCAAGACACACCTTCGTGCTCCAAGGTTGTCACTCGCATTTGAATTGTTTTGGAAGTTTATCGGGCCCTTTGGAATCAAAACTCCATTCGATCAACATTGTGAGAGACTAAGTGATTCTAAGGAATAAGGACTCTGCCTTATTGTTCGCCCCTTAGAAATCTTCATGAGAAATTGTCTCAGTCTTCCCTCACAAAATCGTGGACCACTCAAACTAGGTAATCGTTAACCTATAGTTCTAGCCACATCAGAAGTGCTAGTAGGGTGTGACAAGGACACTCCCATACCTCCCTCTCAATGTTTGGTTTTTGTGCATGGCCCCTTTACTCCTTATGTGAGTCAGATTAGCAAGCATCATCAGGCCTGCATCCACTGAAAAAAACACTATCAATAATTGATATGCATAATCATACTATAATCAATCATATGTCACAAGTGCGGAAATGAAATACTAAATCAAAACACAATCCACTTCCTGACTCAATCTAGATTCCAAGGAATTCCATTAATTCCATCAGCATCTGTAACCTGTCATGTGTCCTACACACTCAGGAAAACTCGTCAATAACATCTTCCAATACAACGAAGACTTCGCTTCATTGTCACCTTGTGTAAGGACCCTAAATATTATGGCTACTAAGGATACCAACCCGTAGTCAGCCTCTAGGAGGGTGCAGTCGACAGTCGAGTGTGAACGTATGGGAAGGATATCAAGTCTAGAATCCTTCAAGAGAATTGAGGACAAATGGATCGCTAAACTCCAGAGGACCCTAAATGGATTCAGAATTCACGAAGCTCCGAGACCAAATGAAAACAGTTGATCCTTAAGAAGAACCCCCAATATACGATCGTAATACTACGATTGGTTAAGTCTCTGAGGGATAATCTCTGAGCTCTCCCTCACGTTACCTAATGTTTAACCCCTGTGTGATAGGGGGATCCCAGCTATGTTTATACGAAAGTTGGATTTACTCTCCCTATAACAAGATTGTGTGTTTGTCTTGAATGCTTTGGAGAGTCATAGCCTATTCCAAATCTCAAGTCGTAGTCTATTTTTGGTGTAAAAATCTAAAAATAAAAGTTTCTAGTTTGATTTTAATTAGCGTTCATTTTCATGGTTGTTCATTACATAAAGGTGAATGATAGTGAAACTGATGACGTTTGATACACGACTCCAAAAAAGATGAAAAGAATGAGATGCAAACTTTCTTTTCAATGAACTTTTATTTTCTTTTGTCACTTACAAACACTCAAGAATGCAAAATTTTATACGATTTCATTCTCAACAAGAATTCAAACAATTTGCCAACTTATAAAGAAATCCTTTCCAATATCCAAAACCAATGCATACCAGAATTTCTTTGTCTGATTGCAAAATGAAAGCTAAGATGTTTGTCTAATTCTTCATGCTCTCATTAATAATGAAAAAGTTCACTACTGTGATTTGAAAAAGAGGAAGCAAAAGTACATAAACAAAGACACTCTCAGCAGAAAATAAGAAACCAAAAGAAGAACAAACTATCAAACTATCCACTCAAAAGAAAAAACACTAAGAAACCAAAAATCACACTTTATAGTCTTTCGATATTGAGTAAATGATCAAAGATGAGGAAAACAACTGTGATCAATGACCTTCCTTATGAAAACCTCCAATCAATCAGATAATCGAAAGGAGCAGCAAAAAGAAACCAAGTTTGCAAGAGAGCAGTTAATTTTTGCGACAAGGAAAGACAACACAAACTCAATAAAGACTAAAATAATGAAAGGCAACAAGTTTTAAGTCAAAAAGAAAACACGATCTGACAGAATAGGATCTGAGCCAGAGAAAAATATCCAAGAACTATGCCCAGTAAGCAAAAAGTCTACAATTTTTCAAAGCAAGAAAAATCGGCGCTCTAGTAACCAAAGCACTAGAGTGCTACAAAACTCCCTAATAGACTATGGGGGAGCATTGATCAAGATATCAGCACCCTTACATCAACTCGGGAGGGCGTTAGTCCTACGACAATTTTTAGAAAAACCCAAAAAACTCAAAAACTCAGGAAATTCATTCAGAGACTCGGTGAGACAACTTAGCAAAGATGCAAAGATGTAAGGATATATCAAATCAGAAAACGAGATCTAAATATAGACAAAAGGTAAGGACAAACCAAGGAAAGAAAAAAAACTAAAAATTTGATCCCTAGTGGAGTCGCCAATTTTTGTTACGAAATAATTCCCTTGCGGATAGGTGAATCTTCCCTTGGAGTACAGACCCCTCTACCAAGATAGAAAACTACCATTGGACACTACCATTCCTATTGATTAATATTATCCATCGAAAAAGAGAGAAGGAGGGACAATATGATTTACCCCGCTTTCAAATTTTGTCCAAGCTGCTCCAATCCACGAGTTCTAAATAGTACCTGCAATGGACAATAAAAGACAAACAACTATCTCCTACTCTAATGGATTAGACAAAATCAATCTATCTATGAAAGATTAAAACAAGCATAGAAAATTACATGTAAACACATACTATAAGGACAAAGGACAAGTATATTGATGAGAACTTTAAAAAGGAAACTTACAATCTTCAGATGATGTTGCAACAACCTCCCCAAGTCCTCCTCGTCCAACCCTTGCTCGAAACATCTGTTGCAACACATATTATCCTGAACTTTTGAGCTTTACATTCTCCCCTTCATGAAAATATAATCTTTCCCAAAACAGTAACTCAGAAAATAACTTTCGAATTTTAAATCAAATTCAAGTCCTGGCTAATCAATAACAAGGCGCACGTGATATCCATCGTTGATGATTTTTTTCCGTTTGATCGAGTTATCCTAATTTCTCTGGATTTTTGGAGCTACCTAATGGTTAAAGACTTAAATCACTAAAGTCCGCTCCGGAGCTTCGCGCTTTTGGCATTTCGATAAGTCTTAACGATAAAATTCCTAAAACCTGAAAGTTTTCGTTCATCATTTTTCCTAAACCTTTGAAGGACACGAGTCGTGGTACACATGCATCTTTTGAGTCTTCCCCGAGTTGGCACATGGCACCCATTTCTGATATTTTCATTTGAAGATTCATATGATTCTAAGTAACACATGGCACATCCCTTTTCTCGACACGTCACCTAGAATGACATCATCTGTGACGTGTCATTACAAGAGATGACCCTTTGGAAATATAACAAAGAGATAATTTGCAAATCACCGAAGCTCTAAAATGTTGAAGTGTTAAACTTTAGTTAATTAAGTTAATCATGGTCAAGAGGTAATTAATGACTTCTCACTTAGGGATCTAGATGTTTATCCTTCATCGTATCCCAAAATCTCTGAAATCCGAATTTCTGAAGAACTTAAAGTTAAATATGATTAATTAAGAATTAAAATCGATTACCGGATAATTAATCACTTCGCAGTTTCGGATTTCAAAGGTTTTTCTCTCAAGATATATTTAAAGTTCCTAAAGTCATAATTGTCGAGAAACTTGAAATTAACACACTTTTTAAAACATGATTAATTTAAGTGTTAAAAACGATTATCAAGAGACTAACCTTCGCAAATTTTGGATTCAGATAATTCTCACTCTGTCTCATCTAAATTTCTCGAACATGAACCATCGAATATTAATGGCATTTATGAAAAGTCAACGGTAATGATTTTTAACGTAGATTGTGGATCGCCAGGTAGACAAATCCATTAAAGTTAATAAATTTGTCATCAGTAAATCTATACTAGAATCAATGCATCTAATGTGAATAAAAATACTTCGATTTTGAATTTCATTATCACCTTCCGCAAAGTAGCAATTTTTATCTGATTGAGAAGCTCACGCAATTCCTCTGCAACAGGTAACCTCGTTGTGTTCTCTCGATATCATGGCACCATGGAAGATAATGAAGAAGACTGATGTGGCTGGTGAGGGTTCAAATCTGAATGCGGGCGTTCTGTCAGACACTACGCTGTGAGATATAGACTCTATTAAATCTTGGACACAAGTGTTTGAGGTTCTCGAACATGAGATTATAAACTTCCCTGAATATTTCGGTGATGAAGTAGATGATACTCACGAAGCTAAACTCAGATATATAGCCCAGTCCAGAGCTACACAAGATAGATGCGCAGTCAAGACTCATGTCGTATAATGACATGATAAGATGGGCCCTGGAAAACATCGATGTCCAAACCAGGATCATTTTCAACCACAAAAAGGTTGTTGTTTCTTCTTTCCGACCAGAACACCTCCAAGTAATGTATAAGATATCTCTTGATCCTAAATATAATTACAATACTGCATTTATGTTAGATTTTGAGCAACAATAATGCATACAGTACGAAAACAGTTACCCCGATATAATCAGGTCCTAGTGGGGGCACCCAAAGAAGTTCAGGGCCGACGCTCATGGTGTGTATGCCATAGCGTCGTTGGATGTTCACATGATTTTCATAACCATGATGCTCTCTAGGTTGTTTGGAAAGAATATTCCTACTCATTTCCCTTTGGAATGGGTATCTATCATGCATGAGGTGGCCAAGGGGTACACTTTTAATTGAGCCAAAATTTTGTCAGATAATTTGGGCAAATAAATTACTGAATATAAAATGGAGAAATCAAAGGGACATCCTACCCCTTTCTATATGCCTACGTATGTCATGGACGTTATCTGTTTCATGACTCCTTTCCCATTGTTGAATTGGAGATGGACCCCGACCAATGCAAAGCCTATCCACTTTTACCATTCCAAGTTATGGGTGGAAAAGGCCAAATATTTCTTCTACAAAATATGCCACAATGTAGTGGTGCATGTTCATATATCCATATACGGTCAACCCCCTCCTCGGATTTCAAAAAGGATCATGGGAAATCTGCACAAACTAGCAGATTGGTTCATTGAAGAAAACTTCTCTTATATCAGGGTTTTCGGATGCTCAGTTCCTCCCCATGCTATCCCGTGATTTTTACCATATCGGCTGGTATGCAGAGAGGTAGCTTACTAGAAAGTAACGGGAGGCATAAAAAATGAGCTTAAGGCATCCCAGAAAAAGGTATGGCCTACCTTCCCTATCCAGGTTGGTATGTTTTCACTATTAGACTTTAGTCATTCCAAATTGGAGGTTTCATATTTAGAGGATGTCAAATTGGTTGACATAGAATTTAAAAGGCACGACCCACACAAAATCATGGAGAACTACCTGGCCCAATACAACATGAAAATATATGTGCATGAAAACTCCCCACATGATGAAATATTCAAGGGAGTTAGGTATTATGAGGAGGTACTGAATAGATTCCAAACCTTGTCCCCAGATCAACAGGTCAGTTTCCTCAGTTTCCAAATAAATATGCCAAACAGTTTGCTGAAAGTACTACAAGGAGAGTTGATAATCGCTCCTCCTACACAGAAATCTATGCCTCCAGGTTTTGAACCCGGGTCCTCTTGTAAATATAATATCAAGGAAACCCCAAAGAGATCTAAAGTTTTGACTTGAAAATTAGAAGCTTCATTATCAATTCCACTGGGCCCTCAAGCAACGGCTCAGCTCGAAGCCTTCCTAAAAAAAGGGCAAGATGCATCTCCTTCGACACCAGCCACATTTTCTACCAATAGAGCAGAGCAACAATAGTCTACAGAAATAGGTACACCTATTACATCATTGACTCCTTTACAGTCTAGCTTCGGAAATCCTAGTTCTGAAATCATTTTTGTAAGTGATCTTACCCCAATATTACCCAAAGAGATGCCTCCTTTTGATTTCTTCTTTAGAAAGAAACAGAGGGCCATCGTCAAAAGATAATCACACCATAAGGATAGGGTAATAACCAAAAAACAAAGGATGTTGTGTGACAGAAATAATCGCGATGATTCAGAATTCGTGAAAGAAGTTGCAGGTTCATTGGGTGCCTTTACCACTACAAATCAATGGTTTGTGGAGAATTTGGCAGAGAAACTAAGATCAAATACTGAACATGGAACCGACTATAAAGAATAAGATGAGTCAAGAATTTGAACAAATCAGAGGCATCAAATCCAACAGTTGTGGGCTAACCTCAAGGAGCTCGATCGAAATTCACAGGCCAACAAAGGATTGGTCACTCAACGTGATGAGTTAATAAGGAAATTGAAAGACATATTAGACATAACTGAAGATAAATCAATAGATATTTTATCATTCCAGACTCAATCATTGGAAATAAATGAGATATTGGAAACAACCCAACAGGATCTTTGTATGAAGGTCGATGCCATCCAGAAATGCTACCAGGTTGTGGACCTTGCTCTGAAGGATATCTATGTTAAGGAAAGAGAATATTGCTCAGCCCGAGATAAATTTCAAGAATCCATCATATCGGCACAGAAAGATAGCATCCCTAATTTTCCTCGTCTTTCCCCTTCTAAACAAATAAGAGGTGATATGGCCCTGAAGGTGTGGAAAACAAATTTGGCCTTGGAGGTAAAGGACGCTTGCCAAGAAGTGTTATCATCCTTAGATAAAAAACTAATTTATTTTGAAGGAAGAAGTATCATAGAGGACCTGGGGCAAATAGACATTGGAATGAACCAACATAATTCTAGAAAGAACAAAGAAAAAGATATGGCGGCCATTCAGGAAACAAGCCAGATCGACCTTCTTAAAATAAATAAATGGCTAGTGAACCCAAGTTCACAGTTCCAAGTCTTAGCTTGAGAAGTGAAAAGAATCCAAGAAAGGCTCCCTCAAGTGGAAAGGAAATTATACACATTCGAGGTGAATGAAACAATTGAGCCATCAAAGATGGTGGTGGAATTTTTAGATAGATGCAACCAATGCATCGAGCATGGAAAAGCAAGCTTAGTTGTGAGTATGGAATAAAATGTCATTGCATTATTGAACATGGTTGGAGGGACAGATGGAAACAGGACTGCAACGAATAAGACATTATGATGAATTATTAAGAAGACAAAACGATAGAGGTGTCTAGCCTAAATAAATGAGGAAAAGAAGCATTTCTGCCAGAAGACGAAGAGATAGAAGAGAATGCAAACAAATCTCATCATTTTTGGTTATTCACTTATCATGGTTGCTTATTCACTTATCATGGGACTGAAACTCATCAACTTTGTTTGTTTTTGGTTATAATAATACAAGTTTATCTATCATTATAGCTTTATCATGGTTTCTTATTCATGTATCATGGGACTGAAACTCATCAACTTTATATAATAAAGTTTGTTTTTGGTGATCTATCCAATTGAGTTTTTCATGTTTGTTTTTGGTTATCTACTCAATTGAGGATCATGCTTCTTATGGGAAGTCAATGAATTTTTCTAAACAAATATCCTAGTGATGGATTTAATTAATTATGAAAAAGATATGCATGATAAATGCAACAAACTTCGGCACAGAGTAGTTAAAGGAACACTGAGTGCAATAACAGGCAAATAAACAAGAATCACAGCGAGTGCATAATGTAGAGACAATAATCAGAGATCATTACACAATATTGCGGAAGTATTTTTATATTAATCACAGAGAAAATATGCCAAGGTATTACAATGGAGCAGGATGCTCGTATTCGCTCACAACACTCTTACTTACAGACTCAAAGAGAATGACACAAAGCTTCAGACAGGAGGGAAGCTTAGAAGACTCAGAATAACTCACTCACTGACTATCTATGAACTGCCTCTTCGAGAATGAGCTTCTATCCTCCTTATATACAAAATTTTGAAGGAGAGAATCATTTCGATGAAGAGACTAGACATGACTTTTGTCCCTACATGTTTCCCACTAAATCTCCTTTATGGATTTGGTGGTAGAGATCGTGCAAGATCCTCCGACCAAATCAAAGATTTTATTTTCCACTAAGCAAAAGTAGATATAACAGTAGATCTGACGGGGTGGTCATGCAAGATTCTGTTAAGAACCAAACATCAATATAGCATGGAAAAACCTCAAGAAAAGTACTCAACGCCTTGAAAATGAGATAATTTCAGATAATAAGCCTCTTCGAGGGGGCAACCTCCTTTTACCCCACTTAAATGTTCAAGTACAAGATGATTCAAAATGAAAATGTCTCCTTGGTATATATAGGAGACTAG
>SNQJ01S0168815.1:0-17559 GCA_010110895.2 Picea sitchensis | reverse complement strand
TTTGTCACTTCTCTTTATTATTTAAATAATCCACCTTGACTTTGTCACTTTACTTTATCATTTAAATAATGATTTCTTCTTTTAGGTCATTTTCACTTCTTTGACCTTGGGGTCTTCAAGCCTTCATGTGGGGGTCCTTCATCTTTGTAAGGAAATAACTCTCAAACCATGAGGAGTTATGTGACATTCCACATACCACCAAAAATGGAATGACAAGCACTATCCATCTATGATAGTTTCACCAACAATTTCCTTGATCTTCATCTCATTATTCCACATACAAGCATGGGTCCTCCAACCATTCTTCTACGATAACTCAATCCGTAAAGTGTCTTCCCATGAGGGCTTTCACCATAAGGGGACCACTTTGGAGTTCATCCATTTGTGCACACTATCAATCATGATAATAAAATAATGAGAGCAAGGGTCCTCCAACCATTCTTCTAGGATAACTCAATCCACAAAGCGTCTTCCTGTGAGGGCTTTCACCATAAGGGGACCACTTTGGATTTCATCCATTTGTGCAACTTATCAATCATGATAAGACAATAATGAGTAATCTATACATTTTTCCAACAATGCATCATATGCCAATGAACCCACAATAATCCAACTTCATCATGTATCAATGACAAATCATTGATCCATCTTCATCATATCAATGACAACTCATTGATGTTGTTACTGAGAGGGGGTTGAATCAGTATCAAGTACAATTTAAAACCTTTTTCAACCTATACTTAAACCATTCAACTATATCCAGTGATCAATGAAAAATAGTATAAGAGTTAGACCAATACACCACAATACACAATGCACAATATATGAGAAATAATCAATAGTTATTGTTCAAGGGAAGTATTGACTTCCAAAGGTAGCTTGATGCAGGAGCATCTTTCCATGCCAGCCAGTCAGCCACATCAGCACGCACGCATTCAAAGGATAAAGGGAGGCGCAGCCTCATTTATATTTGTATTGAATGTAATAAAATGGTTTAGGCTGGTGAGCCATAGGAAGCCGTGCTGAGTAATCTATACATTTTTCCAACAATGCATCATATGCCAATGAACCCACAATAATCCAACTTCATCATGTATCAATGACAAATCATTGATCCATCTTCATCATATCAATGACAACTCATTGATGTTGTTACTGAGAGGTTGAACGACAAGCACAATTTAAAACCCTTTTCAACCTATATACTTAAACCATTCAACTATATCCAAAGGATCAATGAAAAATAGTATAAGAGTTAGACCAATACACCACAATACACAACGCACAATATATGAGAAATAATCAATAGTTATTGTTCAAGGGAAGTATTGACTTCCAAATGTAGCTTCTTGATGCGAGCATCTTCCATGGCCACCACACGCGACGCGACGCATTCAAAGGATACAAAGGAGCAAACCTCATTTATATTTTGTATTGAATGTAATAAAATGGTTTAGGTTGGTGACCCATAGGAAGCCGTTCTTATACAAGCGGTGTTTAGGATCGGCTCATGGTAGACCAGCTGAGATCTAGATCCAGATGTTGCACTAGACAACCATTTATTGTAAATTCTGATTGTAAATTAATTAGAGTAGGTAAAACCCTGGAGGGAAGCGCTAAGAGAACCCTTCAGGTAAAAGATCGAGATCTCATTTTGAGAGGAGAGGTACATGTAGATATATTGCATGTAGAGCTGAGGAGAGCCCGAGAACACCTTGTAAAATATACGTGCATTTACACATTAAATACGTATGCTTTCCTCCATTTTCTGTCATTATATGCATGTCCGTATGTGTGTGTTCATTTCCTGCTGCAATCGTGGTAATATTATCATGCATTTGCAGGAGTTGGTTTGATTCTCGTGTGAGAGGGTCTCTTGAGGGTTCACATGCCATGAGGGCGGACAGAGTGTTGAGACTCAATCCAAAGGTACTGGGTGGATGCACTTCAAACTCCGGGTGAGGAGTTTGACAGACGCGCGGAAGCACAAGCTTGGAATCATCAATTCATATAGAAGGAGGACTTTGGGGTTACCGAACACCTCAATAGTCAAGGCAATGTAACTGAGACACTGTTGTGGACAAAAACTTTACTGGGAGTTCTGTAAGATCTCTACCAAGAGGGTATCGAGAATGTGCATAGAAGTGCACAGAGGAAAGAGATCTGTTGTGAGTTCAGAAAGACCACCGAGGATTCTTCGGAGGAGATTCGTCTGGAGGACGCCGAGATAGAAAGCGGAGTGCACGAGATAGCGAGTAGGGGACTCTCAAGGCCGGAGATACTCCGCCGGAAGGGCGCTGAGAGAGAGCGCCGCAGATAACCAAGTAGAGGAAGAACTCGCGAGTTCTATTATTGGAAGGAAGCATCCACCGAGGGAGTTTCTAATACATACCTAGAAAGACTCGGCACGGAGGTTGCTTGAGAAAGGAGTCGGAAGGCATTGATATTATCCATCTGAAGGAGAAGAAGGATCAAATCCCCCCAAAGGGGTCTGAGTGTTTGTGGGAAGCTCGTGGATGCATAACGCTGAGCTAAGACTCTCGCAGAGTGCAGAGCCAAAGAATCCCGTGGAGGTTCAAGGACAGAAGTCAGGAAGGGCGCTTTTGCGCGTATCATTGAGACTCAAGTTGAGGGTTCGCGAGGAGAAGAAACGCAAAGGTCAAAGCCTTTGGGAGCTAAGAAGAAACCGTAAGGAGCTCGAGATGCGACAGGAGGAAGAATCGACAACCGCCGATTCTCAAGAAGAAATCCCGGCCAACTGCTGGATCGGAAGAAGTAGCTTACGGTTTAACCTCAAGAGGAGGAGCGGATGGGAGAAGGGATCTGAGTCATCGATCTCGTACTGACCGTCGTATACCGTGATCGGGCAGAGTTGCAAGGTGGCTTCAAATAGTCGGACATCGCATTCCCGTGGACACGGTAGATCTGGGAAATATCGTGAAAACCTCGATAAAATCAGATCCATTGATTTCTAGAGGGGCGCGGGTCAAGAGATCCCTTCATATCGGGATTTCGGCATTCTGTGTTTGGCGATGCAAGAGTTGTATGTATGTCGGAATCGCGAGTAGCGATATCTAATGATCAAGAGTCACGATCGTTAGGAGGACATGTATGGAAGATTCTGCTGGCCGCTGGTTGGAGGCATCGTTTGTGTCGTGAAAACGCTATAATATTAAAAATCGCACTGGGCGATTTCCGGATCAAATGTGGGAACCGGCTTATCATAGCAGACATCGCATGCCAGATCCTGAGGAGTCGAATCGGAGTTTGGGGTTTGGGGTTTTGTGTTGTATGAAACGCTCGACACTACGACCGCCGAATTCCGAAAGGGAAATATCCGAGTAGAGAAAGTGTTGACCCGCTGGACCATCGGGTCGGGTATTTATTTCAGATGTGAACGGGTGCTCGCTGGACCGCGAACTCGCAGTTAAGCGATTTCCGAATTCGCAAGGCGTGACTGTAAAGGGAAACTGTGGGTAGGAGAACTCCCGAGGAGAGGAAGAGTACTTTGACCTTCGAGCCCGTGATTGAAGGAGGTCCTGGTGGAGCAGGATGCTCACTGAGGGCAGTTTTGCGCCATAGCTACAACTTCTAAATGTAAAGGGAGGATAACCTCCAAGAGGAAAGATAAAATCCTCCAATATCAATAGAGATTTGAACTTCTCCATCCTTGCCCCTTCCTTCCACCCACAATATATGAGATAATAAACTTACATTAAATCATCACCATCAACCAATCATCACATAGAACCCTATAATGCTTCAGAGATCTCTTCAATTTATGCAATTCTTCAATTCTTGGAATACTCTGATCTTGTAGATAATATTACTTCAATGTATCTTCTAAACTCCTCCAATTTTCACTCCTTGAATCCCTCCCAAAAAGAGGCTATACAAAGAATTCTAGACTGTATTCAATTCTGGTCTATTCGAGAGTGAACTTGCAATGTAATCTCACTGTAATAATTAACATCCACCTCGAACTCGCACACAAGAAACTAATTTTTGTACTATTTCCAATGAAATGTGTACCACTTCATTTGGATTTTCAATTAAGACGTTATGATCGCTTTTAATTGAACACCTGCTATTGACTAGTTTCAGGACCTGTCACAAACCCTATCTTCCATACAGAGTGCCCCATAATTATAGCTAATCAAGAGATCAAATTTTTAAATGTAGGTACTTTGATATGTCTTGTCAATACCATATCAATTCACCATCTGAATCATTCTAGAAACAAATTTATAGAAACAATGATAAGATGACCTGAAAATAGCATACCCTAGGAACACATCATCAAAAGACTTCATCCTCCCCCCGTAATCCGGGCCTTATTTTCTTCTTATTTCCTCTTAAATTTGAATTGTATCAAATGAATGTATAATGATGTTTATTTATACCATTTATTTAATTTCCTAACATTAGGGCCACCTAACACTTCTTATTTTGTAATTCTTTTCTTTAATTATCTTCGTGGCTTCCACATGAATTTCCTTCTTCAATTCACTTTGTCATCTTCGTACCCATTTCTCTTCAACCATAAGGATCCAATGACGCCACATACCACCAAAACAACATTATGTATACTATCCATCCACAGGTTGTATCCTGCATGTGCATTTTCCTTCATGTCCAAATACTTTCATCAATCTTGTGGTCCAAAACCCATGACTAGGGTTGACACCCAATGACAACAACCAATATTCCAAAATCTCCCCTTGTTATTGATGAAACACCTATGATCCCCTATCATCATGATCCCAATTTCTCTCCCCCTTGACATCAATGGAAAAGGATATGGCTTCTCCTCTCAAGCATAATGGCAAAAGGTAACCTTCTTCTTTGGGGCTGCCCCAAACATGTGGCACTCAATAATACTTCATCCTTATTTTTGTCTTTGGGACTTTTTATTCCTTGGAATCCTTTGTGTGGCTTCTCTCTCTCTCTTCTCATGTCTAGGGTGTATATGTTATTCGGTCTTCTCGTTGCAGTTGAAACCAATCTTCCCGGAGTTATTTGTCCGATTTTACATTTTCGAGTCAAACATAAGAGAGTGTATCCTTGATCACATACTATCACACCGAGGAGATTATGCTTCAAATATTCAAACCAATAGGATTTTTCCTTCTTTACATTTTCACTCAAGATTTCATGTCTCTTTTCCAAGTATTTTGGTAGATGATTCATCCCAAATGCAACATTTCCACCTCTTTCTTCAAGCTCAAATATTTTTCTTTGATTCTGGCCATGTGAGATGAGCACCCACCTGCCTATGAACCATTCACTTCTTCTTTGGATCTCTTTAGCACCAATTCTATTCAACAATTCTTCCGTGTGTAATTTATTTCCTTCCATGTTGTAGCTATATGCATTATTTGGCATAAGGATTATCTCTCCTTCATCTCTCACAATCTCAGTTTTAGACCAAGATTATTGCACTTGTAACATACAATATTTTGATCCATTAATGGGTCAAATGGATTATAATTTCAGTTGAAAGGTCTACAAACATTTTCATATTTACCATTTTCACCATTCATGTAGCTCTGTATAGTTATTCCTTTCATTGATTCTACAATTGATTGCCTTTAGTCCAAAATTTCCACAAGTATAAAATGTCCAAGAAAGAAATTTTGGGATTAATCTCTGTAAGTAATCTCTCTTGTTGTGTGGTCCATCCGGTTTCAATGACCATTCTTCTCCATTCTCTCATATAATGATCGCTTTCATACTTGATGGAGAGGATCTTCTTGATGTCTCATTCCCTTCTGAATTCTAGTCTTCCATCTTGTTATTCAACTTGTTCTAGAGTGTTGATTTCATCATTTTAATCTTCCTCTTGTTTTGTTGTCTTCAAACCTGCCATTGTATCCTAGTCCCTGTTTTGTCATTTAGAGATCTGACCCAAGGATCTCATCATTAATTTTTTTTTCGAACTTCTTCAACTTTTGTTGTCAATAGTAGCTCCCTTTGTGTGATCCAATGCTTCTTTCAATTTCTCATAATATTCTAATTGTTCCTTCAAGCTATTAATGGTCTCTTTAAGCTTGTAATTTTGTTCATCATAACTACTCAATTCACATTTTTAGCATTATAGTTTTGTGTTCTGCTTGCTATTTTCAGTTTCAACATGCTTAAAATTTTCAAGATTCTCATATTCTTGTTCACTCTCTACATTATCTCTTTGTCCCCAAAAGGAATCAAGGTTATTTTCCTCATCTGAATCTTCTTCACAAAATGATTTCTACTTTTATAATTCTTATGATCATCATCCCTGGTTTCTTGGGTTATGAAGACTTCTCCTCCATCATTATCTCTTCATCACTCATCCGAGGAGATGTCATCATCCTTGAGTAGAAGCTCTTTTTATTGAGAATTCCTTTATAAGTATCAGCTTTCAACAATATGTCCTATCTCTACCACAATTAAAGCATTTGAGAGGAGACTTACCTTGTATCTTCCACTTACCTTCTAGAACCTTCTTGCACGAATTTGCTATTTCTCTCATCAAGGCCACACCCTTCTCTTTGCCCTCTTTATGTATTTAAAGGATGCTTCATTTTTTTTTCTGGTCACTTTCTGTACCCGTTTTCATTTCATATGCCATAAGTGAGTCCCATGTAATTCATTCATTGTCATTTTGGTCGAGTCCCCAGTTTCTTCAATGATGGAGACCTTTAGTATCATACTTCAAGAGAAGTGGATCTCAACACTTTTTGTACAACCAACGCATCTAATAATCCTTTCTCCTATACCTCTCATAGTATTAACAACTTCATCAACTCTAGTATAGTTTGCAATATCTTCCTTTTCATTCATCTTCAAATTCTAAATTCTTCTCATGTCGCTGAGTTTTGACCCGCTTAAATTTTGGATCACCTTCGTAGATATTTTGAGTTTGTCCCATACACTTTAGTGCTACATCCCATCACTTTTCTAGCAAATGGTTAGTGCCATAATGCCGCTAGAATAACATAACCGATTTTGAATTACAACTCATAAGATTCTTCTCATTCGGATCGACATTATTTTGATCAAATAGCCATTTACAATCGAAAATTCAAATGTCTACTCCCAAAGTCAAGTAGGTGCTCTTACCATCACTCCAAGATGCATAATTTCTTCCATCAAATTTTTGAATCCCATTTGAAATGTGCTCATGGTCATCCATATTTGCTTAGATTTTCCTTCCAAAGGTTAAACTATTCTCATGCAACCTACTGATACCAATTGTTGTTATCAGAGGGGTGAATCAAGATTAAGTACAATTTAAAACCTTTTTCAACTTATATAAGCAACCATCCAACTATATCCAATGAGAGAAAATGAACAATAGTATAATAGTTACACTAATACACCACAATACACCATGCACAATATATGAGAAATAATCAATAGTTATTGTTCAAGGGATGTAATGACTTCCAAAGTTAGCTACAACTTCCAAGTGTAAAGTGAGGGATAAACCTCCAAGAGGAAGATACAATCTCCAATATCAAGAGAGAGTTGAACCTCCATCCTTTCCCTTCCTTCCACCCAAGAATATATGAGAGATAATAAACTTTACTCTTTAAATCATCACCATCAACCAATCATCACATAGAACCTAAAAATGCTTCCTAAGACTTCTTCAATTTCTAAAAATTTTCACTTGAGTACTGACATCAGAGATAATATTACTCAATGTATTCTCTGAACTCCTCCAATTTTCAATTCCTTGAATCCCTCCCCAAAAAGAGGTTATACAAAGAATAATGGATCTTATTAAATTCTGGTCTATTCAGAGAGTGAACTTTCACAGAATGCCCCATGATCACTAACATACAATTTGGAAAATTTCAAAAACGAAACTACAGTCTCTACTCTTTCCAATGAAATTTGTCCCACTTCATTTGATTCTATGATCATTGCTATGACTATTTTTAATTGGAATACTTGTTTATCACTAGCTCAGATCTGGTCACAAACCCTATCTTCCATATAGTGTATCTCCAAATTATAGTGAATCAAGAGATGAACTTTTTGATGATAGAAACTCGATATTTATTGTACATAACCATATCAATTTCACCATCAGAATCGTTCTAGGAAACAAAGTTATAGAAAATGGTAAGATGACCCAAAAAAAACATACCTTAGAACATCACCAAAAGATCCCCATCCTCCCTTTAAATCTTGCCTTCTTTACTTCTAATTTCCCTCTGAAATTTGACTTGTATCAAAATGAATGTATAATGATGTTTAATTATACCATTTATGTCAATTTCCTTTAACATTAGGGCTGACCCTACACTTTATTATTTTGTAATTCATTTCTTTAATTATCTTCGTAATCTAAGCATGTACTTCCTTCTTCAATTCACTTTGTCATCTTCTGTACTCCATTTGTCCTCAACTTTGAGGGATCCATGGCGTGCCACATAAATTCACCCAAAACAATATGATGTATACTATCCATCCATGGGTGTTGTCACCAGATGTGCATTTTCCTTTCTATGTCCAAATATCTTTCATCTATTTATGGGGTCCGAAAAAACTCCATGACTAGGTTGGACAATGACAATAACCAATCTTCCAACAATTGATCCATCTTCATATGCATTCTCATCAAAGAAAATACATATATTATATTACATCAATCATCAATCAATCACTTGACATCAACCAATGACATCAATCAATCAAACCATTAAGTATCAATGAAAACATGATCCAACAATCCCCTTTGGCATTGATGGCATACCAACATTGATGTCAACACCACTACCACTATTGATGTCAACATGTATAAGACATGTTTCTACATCAATAGTCAATTTGACTATCTCTCAACATCAATCTCTCCCATCAATAAACATGAATCACATCAATGTGGTTAACTGTCCCCTTGACATCAATGACAAAGGGTCAGTTTCTCATCTTAGGGCTGCTCCCCTTGCTTGAACCTCCTTGGGGCTGCTCCCCCGGCCTGCCTTTGATATTGCTCTAATAATGTCTCCTTTGAACAAGGGATGTCACTTTGAAGTATTGTTGAAGATACATCGAACATAACCCCCCTATGACCATCGCTCCCAATGGAATTATGCATCCGTTTCTTCAAGTTTAGGGGTTCTTTCTAGGCATGTATCCATAAATATCTCTCCTAGAATCATGGAAGAAGAATGACTTCCCTTAAGGGTATGTCTCCCCCCATCTTCAATACAACATTGTAAGACATAAACGATCCTTCTTGGACCTCTTCATGTATCAAACTCATGCCATACCAAGAATCATGAAGCAAAGATATGTCAACAATGAAATAAAGAATCGCGAGAAAAATATCAACCAAGTACATCATGTATCAAAATGTGTGCTCAATATGCACAACACCTATGTATATCAACATCATGTAATGTGCCAAATGATATCATCCATGGAATGTATAAAACATATGTCTTTACTAACATGCCAACATGTGCATCTACTCAATATGCCAATCATGTGCATCCACCTCAATATTCTAACCATGTGCATCTACTTAATATGCCAACCATGTGCATCTTACTCATGATAAAACAATGTATCAAATCACTCATGATATATCCCCATCATGAACCAAGTGCTACAATCGTATCTCAAACAAATGTCAATTATTGTGCTAACTGCGGAAATATTAATGGTGTAGTATCATCAAGCATATTCCATCTATGAGCTGCATTCAACATGTACATTACCATGGAACAATACCACAAAATGATGAATCCCATATGTATGCCAAATCCTCCAAAAAACATATATGCCAATCAAATCGCTAGTAGGTGCGTCTTCCAATGTGCTAGAAAAGTGTCAATCATGCATCAAATATAGATCAACAATGATGTACAACATTATCACCCTTTATCAACTCACCAACCATATATACCAATATGTAGCCCAATCCACATGAAAATCCATGCACCATGATATCAACATATGCTTCCAATCATAAGATATATCAATGAACCTCAACTATGTACCAACATGCACACCAATAGATCAAAATCAATCCATACTCATGGGTTAGTGTCACGCACTCGAGATTTTATATAATCCAATAGATGAACACTTAAACTCGCAACAAATAGTGTCAGAACCCGCAGCAAACAATCTCGCACTTCAGAACAATGTGTTATAACATCACATCAAGCTACAACCATGCATAGCCTTTTCTCAAGGCTTTACCACATACCTATTTGTCGACAACAACTCATATAGTTTGTACATGACCTATACACAATAATCCTATATATGTACATCTAATGATACCACTCACAATTGTACATGTTTCAAGAGATTAATTCTACTCGAGCTTCCTTCAATCTTTCGATTCCATTCGTTGCTTTGTCTCTTCACCCAATTTTGTAGATGTCCCTACTCCTCAGATTTTGATCTATGAGCATCCATATTTCGCATGTCTCTCTTCTTACTTCATTCCTTCTTCAGCCATTCCCATTTGAAGTTCCTATCATGGAATCTCTCTTGTGTTCGACACTCATGGATTTAGGCCAAATCCACTATAACCTGTAGAAGCATCTCATAGTGTTACAAAGGAACAACAATGTGTCCTACTTGATCAAATCTCCAACAACTCATGGTGTTATAAAATCTTCCATTATATCTCCTTCATAAGATCTACATTCAAAAGCTTCATGACCATATCCATTACATGAATAACAAATGCTCATATATCACTTTCATACCTTTGCTTTGGTGTCCCACACAGCTTTGATGTCTCTCCTCTGTTTTGTTCTTTGAAATTTTCTTTGCCTCTTGTAGATGGTTTCTGCAACATTGTCTTCCTTTGATGGATTTACCTCATGCATCTTTGAGGTGCTTGCTTCAGCATGTGTATCTCTCCTTTGTATCCAAGATCCTACTACTCATGGAAATATTTGACTTTCCAGTATCTCATTCAAGATTTGTGAGTTATTTAAGAATTTGTTTGAATTTCTACCTTCTTTCTAAGGTCAACACCTCAGCTCTCATCTCACAAATACGATTCCTCATTTATTTGATTCCTTCCGCGTTCCCATTCTACCTTCACCTATTCTGAGATGGACAATGTCAAAACTTCTTCTAATCCCCACCATCTACCCTCTCACATTTTCATTCTTTAGTATTGTGATTTCTTCTTCCTTTTCTTCTAGTTGAGTCTTATTGCTCTCTTTGAGCATTTCCCTTAACATCAAGATGTACCTTTGACTCCTAAGAAACTTTTTAGTGTTATCCGAAAGATAGTTATAGTGTGTATAAAATTGATCACTTCTATATCTATATAAACCCTCTTCAATTTCCTTTTGAAGTTCTAATAGATTTTCTTCTATTCTTTCCATGGGATAACTGTCATCAAAATTTACACAAATTGTTTCTAGATCACCTTCTTCACTTGAGAAAAAATCAACATCATCACATTTTGAATCAATGCAATCAAGAGTCTTTGGATATTCTTTACCTTCATTTGAAGTATCTTCAATATCTTCATTCTTGCCAACATCATCGCATGATTCTTTTCCTTTAAAACCATCACATATGCAATCAAGAGTTAGATATTCTTTACCTTTGATAATCTTGACGGAGTGGTCTTCAACATATTCTTTCTTTTTTTGGTATGTCTCCTCTAGCTTTAGCCATAGATCCTTGGCGGAAGTGCATTGTCCCATGCTCTATTTGATAGGGCTTGAAAGTTCACTAATAATTGTGTTGAGAGCCAATGCATCATTCTTCTTTTCTTCCCTTTAAGTTGCAAACTTTGACTTGTTCTTCAATGGAACTGTTCCACCAATGGATGCCTTCCAAATAGTTGCTCCCATTGTCTTCAAATACACTCTGATCTCTATTCTCCAAGTATAATAGTTTTCCTCATCAAGGATTGGTATTTCATCATCCATTTGTGTGTCTATGGATTTCCTTCAATCTTGTTAAGGCATGGAGTGAAGGACCTCTCTGATACCAATTGTTGGACACACCTACCACACTTAGAGTGGGGGGTGAATGAGTGTGGGGATATTTTTCCTAAAACTTCCCTCTTACACAAAAAATCCTTAGTTGACATTAAACATTTTCTCATTACTCATTTATATAATTTATAATCAATTATATGTGAATACATATCAGAAACATATATCAACAACATATCATCAACAAATAATCTCCACAAGGAACACAAAGAACACAAGATGTATGTACAATTTTTATTTTTATTATGGACTTCAATCCAGAGGTTTTTCATCAACAACTGAATAGATTACAACTCTACAAGAGAACAAACTCTATATGCAATACTCAGCTTATAGTCTCAACACCAACTGAGATGAGGCAACAATCCCCAACATATATCAATCTATCAACATAAACAAGTGCATCAACCATCCACCAACCTGTGCCAAACAAACTGTAGTCAACCTGTACCATAAACAAGTGCATATGACCATGTACCAAGTATATAAAAATCACGTGTCAAATAATCATAAAAAATGACTCATCAATATGTACCAACATCATCAACTATACACCTCATGTATGTGCCAACTTATCAACTGCTTGTCTCAACCATGACTAGTTTTGGATCAGTCAACAACCCCAACTTGAAATAATCATAACTTTGTATCTGTAATGAATAAAGATTTGAAACTGATACACGATGTTATTTAGTGTGTTTTATGCAATTAATCCAGCTGTAACTACTTGGAACCTCTCATAAAATGTGTTATAGCAAAACTGGCATACCTTGCTGAATTTTGGCTTATTCTAGAGAGCAACCTTGTAGAGCGTGGCCCACACAAAATATTAGTTGAATTGATTTGAAACTATTAAAAAAGATACTACATCCTATACCCTAACCAACACATTTTGTTTCACTTAATTGGGATCTTTTATGAAGAAGTTATGATGTTTTTACCCGAAACACCTATTTTTGACTAGTTTCAGGACTAGCCACAAACCATATTTTCCATGGCGTGTAACTCCCAAAATAAAATGACCCACAAGCTGAATTTTTTACCAAATATACTTAGGTATGTTTACTCAATGTCATAGCAATTTCATGGTCTGAATCATTATAGAAATTTTTTTATAGTGAAAATGGTGAGATGGCATGTAAATAACATACCTTAGAAAGCATCATCAAAATAATTTATCCTCCCTTCAATTTCGGCCCTATTTTCTTCACCTTCCTTCTGAAATTTGGCTTAGATATACTTGGTTACCTTATTAACCTATATGTATTCAATAGGCTCAAGGGTTCCACACCAAAAATGCTGAAAAATCTCTCACAAGAAGCTCTCCATCAATACTCCAGAAGATATTCCCACAAGAAACTCTCCATTGATCCACAAAAAGGATGATCTACAAGAGACCATTTCTATCTTATTTATACTTTCATCCTCTAGGTCACTTAACCCATTTTTGGTCACTTAACCCATTTCTAGGTCACCTAACCTATTTTCCTTATTTTAGGGTTAACCACTTTCCATAAAAAGAAATTTCTCCAATATTTTATCATTTAAATATTCCTTCTTGATTTTCTCATCTTACTTTATCATTTCTTGATTTTTTTCACTTCTCTTTATTATTTAAATAATCCACCTTGAGATTGTCACCTTACTTTATCATTTAAATAATGGTTTCTTATTTTGGGTCACTTAACCCATTTCTAGGTCACTTAACCTATTTTCCTTATTTTTAGGGTTAACCACTTTCCATAAATAGAAGGTTATCCAATACTTTAGCATTTAAATATTCCTTCTTGATTTTGTCACTTCTCTTTATTATTTAAATAATCCACCTTGACTTTGTCACTTTACATTATCATTTAAATAATGCTTTCTTCTTTTAGGTCACTTTGACTTCTTTGACCTTGGGGGCTTCAAGCCTTCATGTGGGGGTCCTTCATCTTCGTAAGTCCATAACTCTAAAACCATGAGGAGTTATGTGACATTCCACATACCACTGAAACTGGCATGACAAGCACTATCCATCTAGGATATTTTCACCAACAATTCCTTGATCTTCATCTCATTATTCCACATACAAGCATGGGTCCTCCAACCATTCTTCTAGGATAAATAAATCCGTAAAGCATATTCCCATGAGGGATTTCACCATAAGGGGACCACTTTGGAGTTTATCCATTTGTTCACCTTATCAATCATGATAAGAAAATAATGAGATAAAGGGTCCTCCAACCATTCTTCTAGGATAACTCAATCCACAAAGCGTCTTCCCGTGAGGGATTTCACCATAAGGGGACCACTTTGAAGTTCATCCATTTGTGCACTTTATCAATCACGATAAGATAATAATGAGTCATCTATACATTTTTCCAACAATGCATCATATATCAATAAAACCACAATGATCCATCTTCATCAGGTATCAATGACAACTTATTGATCCATCTTCATCATATCAATGACAACTCATTGATCCATCTTCGTCTATGCATTCTCATTAAGGAAAATACATATTACATTACATCGATCATCAATAAATCAATCCTTTGACATCAATCAATAACTTGACATCAATCAACGACATCAATCAATCAAACCATTGGCATCAATGACAACATGATCCAACACAACTAACTATTTCACTATGACACTTGTATGAAACAAAATATTTTATAATTATTATTGAAGGACACATGGAACAACCATGTTAAAATTAGATGACCATGACTCCATGACTAGGGAACATGTTGGAACTAGCTCAGGGTTGATTGCTAGAAGTGGAAAATCAAGAATTTGGCCATTGGCAGCCCCTGAAAATCAGGGATTTGGAAAGATGCAAAAATTCCCCAGGGGCAAAAAGACGTAGGCAAAAATGAATTTTGATATATAGCATACGAGAGGAGGCGGGACGCTTCCTAGTATGTAGGGAAATGGAAATTTATCTCTTTATATTATGAACATTGGTTTTCTAAGTGTGAGGCAAGGAGAAGTTGTTGAAGCGAAAGGACCATTATTGAGGTGGAGTTCTGAGTTCGCCCTCATGGTGATGCAGGAGCATCGCCAGTAGAAAGCGAGCGTGGTACAAACGACATTTCATTTTTGGCACATGTTGAAAATGTTTGAATTATTTTCAAAGTTTGGATGTGCATGTATTAATGTAATAGTTAAGAGAGTGCGTACTTCCATATTGTAAATAGATCTTGAGCGATCCGCTCTCATTTGTAAGGTGTAGAGGAATTTATAGGCAGTTAATGTAAGTAAGTAGATTTAAATTCTAGATTAGACAGTTTTAGGAACTGGAGGGAAAATGACTATAGACACTCTCATCTTGTATCATTGTAACAATTAACATTATCAATTGAGAATAGAGCATAGAGGAGAAGAAGCAAAGAGCTGTGTAGAAGAGCCCATGTACAGAAGTTCTGAGATTAATATATGAAGCTTTGATTCAAACTCATGGTTTTCTAATGCTTTCTGTATATACATGTTGAATGTTATGCTCATGGTTGTTTTACTATTTCTGTTGTACATTTTATTTTATGCTATGTATGTATGATTTCATGTTGGGTATTTGAAGTCTGAGAGAGTAAAGAAATGAGTTTCAATTGTTTCTCTTCTTGACTCAAAGTTCCTACAAGGAGTGTAGTGGAGCGTCTGCAAGGAGTGTGTTGACAGGTTCAGAGTTCATCTTTGAAAAGCTCAGGAGGGATACCGTTGTTCTCATTTCCTGCAGAAGTGCAAGTCAGGCACAGAAGTCGTGCAAGGTGTGCGTAGGTTGGTTGGAAGTTCAGAACGTATCATCCAAAGAGAGGGTTTGAAGACTTTTGTCACAAGGAGTTGTGTAGAGTCAAAGGATTCAAATACTTAGACGTATTTGAAGATTGCTACAAGGAGTGCATGCAAAAATCTCATAGGAGATTTGAGTTAGTGAAAGGAAGATTAGGAGAGTTCACACCTTCAAGGTGTTGAAGAACAGAAGAGGGGTTTTGGTCATCATGCAGAGGCCAAGTCATAGTGAGGAGGATTATTGAGTTGACTCAGAGCAAATTTCTTTGAAGAAGAAATGTGGACGGTTGAAATTCTCTGAGGAGAATCCTCGAAATAGAGAGGACCGTAGGATCCAGGGAAGTTGCAGGGGAGTTAAGCATTGGATAGATCCGCCCTTCAAAATCCAAAGTCAATGTGGACCGTCGATTTCGATTTGTTTAGGTCGTCAACCATTTCGGCATTTTGGGGTTCAAAAGTCCGAAGTGTAAGCCAAATCCTTGGCCGATCAAAAGCCCGAAATGCGAAAATGAGGTTTTCGTGGTGGAAGCAAGTTAAGTTTTGGAACTTCAAAGTTCAGAATTTCGGAAGTCCTAAGGACAAGAGATCGAGATATAGTAAGGGAGAAAACCCAAAACAAGGAGAAGGCGACACATGGAAGGACAAGAGGAGGCTTCTTATCGAGATTTGTGGAAAACAACAAGGAGAAACGAGCTTAAGTTTTCGGAACTTCGGAGTTCAGGGTTTCGGAAGTCTCGAGGGAGAGAGATCGGGACACAGAAGGGGAGAAAACTCGAAATGAAGAGGAGGCAACACGTGGAAGGACAAGAGACTTCCTGTCGAGTTTGGGAAACAACGAGGTGAAGTACCATTTCAGAATGTCAGGTTTTGAGATTTTGGGAGTCGAGGAGTAGAGTTGCATGACATCGCAACTCCTGAATCCACGAAAGCTGAAAATCCAAAATTGACATCGTACCATTTTGGAATTTTGTAATTTCAGAGACTGAAAGGTGGAAAGAATACAAAGTTTGAGCTTTTGCATATTGAACTCTCGATACATAAAATAATGATGACCATTGGATCGATGGAGAATCCGCAGTTGTTGATCTCCTTAGAGGGGGATTTCAGGATTTTGGAATTTCAGGTTTTGGGATTTTGGGAGTCAAGGGGTAGAGTTGCACGACATCGCAACTCTCGAATTTGTGAAAGTTGAAAATCCAAAACTGACATCAGGTAAAGGTCAAGTGATTTATATTTTGGGTTTTGGAGGTTTGAGAGGTAAGGTGCTCATCCACAGGATTCGCGAATTCTGATATCCCAAAATAAATGTGGAATTTCCTCAAAAGTGTTGTTGTGGGTAGATTTCCCAAAAGGGAAATAGAAGAGCCAGTCTAGCTCTCAAGGGTTGAAAAGAAAAGATCTTGTGCAGATTTCGACCTATGGGTCTGGGGAGGGGTCTGCATCACATGGATTCATGGTCAGGATAGGGGGTGAATGGAGCAAGTGACATTGGCTATTTCATTCTAAGTTTGGGAGGAACGTGGTTGTTCCCTTTGTCTTTCAACAAACTGGTTCAGATATGTTCATCTACTTTTTCTGGTTATATATCTCTTGTTTTAAATGGCTGTTAGAATACATCTATATGTTATTGAGTAAATTATTTCTGATGATTTTCCTTTTAAATTAAGAATCATTGTGATGTAAATGATTGAAAGAGTAGAGTTAGTATAGTACTGTGTGAATTATGGTTGAGAGTTAAACTACGAATGGATGGAACAAACGATGTTTAAACCCCTACGAGTGTTAAATTTAAGCTTCGAAA
>SNQJ01S0168813.1:0-20751 GCA_010110895.2 Picea sitchensis | reverse complement strand
TTCCTTTAGACCAATAATAAAACATTCCTTGAAGAAGTATTTGACATGCCTTTGGTGTGAATGGAAAGTTGCTCAAAAGTGAAGACAAACTCTTCTACTGTACTATATTATTTAATCTTGGTCAAGTGTCCCAAATAATGAGTGTCTATTTCAAAGATTTCATAGAGGTCTAAGACAAATTGTGTCCAAACAATATAACCCCGATGGGATTTCTTATGCCATTGCCACCATTTCCAACGTTCAAGATATAAATATAAGACACCCACCTGAAGTTTCATTAAGTCATCGATGATGCCATGTAGTGAAAAATAATTTTCCATATGAGTGACCCATCCTATGGGGTCAGAGCCATTGAATTTGTTGAGATCCACTTTATGGATTCGATGCCACATCTGATTCATAGGGTCACGAACAAATGGGTGAGAGTGAGGCCCCATGGGATTGGATCATTTATCTCCTTCTGGTTGGCATGATTGATCCTGGTACTAATAAATTTTTAATTGAGTATACATTTTCATGAGTTGGAATAAATGGCCTGGGTTTGAGTCCAGTTTGGTGAGATTTACATTAACATAAGAAAAGTTTTTCTTGGAAGAGGAGTGGGTGCAATTTATTTTATGTTGCAACTTGTCACATAGAGTTTCCAAGGAGGAGACTCATTTGTTGAGCTAGTTGTTTCTAGTAGCCATACAGATGGGTTTCCAGAAGAAAAGAAGTTACTAGAGAGTGGTACCAAGGAAATCAATATTGATTTCAAGATCTATTGAGATAGTTTCCTGGTAATGGGGCGAGTGGGTCCACCAAAAAGGCTTACTAGAGAGTGGTACCATAATGATCGATGTGACACAAGGATTTTGTTGATATAGATCCAAAATAAGGGTGTGGTTAGGACCCAAACATTTTTTAACTACTGAAGAGTTATATTCCTGCCTGATATATATTGCACTGACATAATGGTCAAATTATTAATACTTTAATTTATGTAGGAATTTCATGGACTAGTAGCAGGAATAAGGGTTTTCAGAGACTAAATACTCAAATTCTCAATACATCCTTTTATGTAGGAATTTCATGGACTGGCAACAAGGAGTAGGGTTTTGAGGGTCCTATTGAAAATTAGGTTTGCATCCTTGCTCTTTCCCTCCATTAGCCTATACATCCTCTTAAGCCTTATTTTTGTTCAGTTTCTTCTCCTTGGTTAATGAGTCAACTAGAGTTGTTTTTACCCTTCTATTGTTTTTGCACCATTTTCTTGCTTTCTTGGAAGGTTATTGCGCATTTTGATTTAGTTTAATAACATGTGTCATATTAGAATATTTTACTGAGATTATAGCAGATTTACAAGCCCTTTTTAGTGCATAAAAAAACTGATTTCAAGAACATGCTTGTTCTTGCAAACAATGTAAAAGCGTGCAGTTTTAAATACTTAAACATTCAGAAAATATTTCAAATATTTGAAAGTGTTGTGTTGGCGCCTACATGTGTATGCATGCTCATGTGTACTCCAGTGCATGAAATGTCATATATGAAATAATCATTATACAATTCGTGTTGAAATCATGCGAACTTCACCGTCAGTTATCATCATCACAGAGTTTACGGGGAATTATAGTTATAGGTGTAATTTCATCAAAGTAAAGGTCATGATTAGCTCGTTGCTTGTAGTTTTAGCGAATTTAGGTTCATGATAAGATCATTTCTCAGGTAATCAACACAACATGGTATCTCCCTGAGACCGATGACAACTGAACAGAACAGAGCCACAAGGGCTCGAGTTGTTCGAAGCTATCCCAGAAATCAGAGACATGTTTGTCATGGCAGAGTGGTATGACTTCATTTGCTCATTCGAGGGATACCACACAGGTGTGGCCCTGAAATTTTCACAGAAATTCAACATGTTTCAAACCTAGCTCGGGGACACCTGTATTCATGTTACAAAACATTTTATTGGGGTAGCATGTGCTCTCCCGGTCTGCGGGGAAAGGTTGTTTAAGAATGGAAAGTTAAACCCTGAACTCTGTAACAAATGTTTGGTGACAGAGCACCAAAACCCCGACTAGAGCCAAGGGATCCTTGTCATGTGGATAAAGGAAGAATGGAAAGGTCCTCTCACAGTAGTCCAAAGATACATCACAGGTGAGGGCTGATTTATGATTATACATTGTTACCACCTTCGTTTTCTCATGCACCTGAGCGGGGATAAAGAATTAAATTTTCCCTTTTATTTTCTCAGGAGTCTAACAAAAAATGGCCAGAAGGGTTCAAAGCCACCTCGAGTCTACCCACAAAATCTTGTATTATTAGGGTTTGATCAAAATCCTAGTTCTCTTCGCGCTATATGAAATTGAAATTTCTTGGGACTAGTTTATGAAATATTTGGGTTTACAAGAACAAGAACAATAGCCTGATACACAGACTGAGGGTAAAAGAGATGAAGATGATACAAAATATAGGGTTTCCCCTGAATCTCGTAGCTCATCGAAGGTATCACATCAACCAACAAAAAAGAAAAGGGCTCCCAAAACCAAAGGTACCCCATCAAGTACAAACAAGTAAAAAACCCCAATGAAAGAGGAAACCCCTTGAATGCAATTGAGATCCTCCACCTCAAAAAAAAGGGAAAATGCAGGTAACAAGGTTTCTAGTGTGCAACAATAAGCACATGGCTCCCCACATGTCCCATTATCACCAAACCATTCCGAAGATGCACATGTAACTCCCACCATGCAGCAAGGTGAAGTGCCCAAAACAAAGATGAGAGGGCAAACGAAATCTAAGAAACATAGTCCTGAAATCGTTAAGGCACAATTTATTCCCATGTAAACCTTATGTTAAGCCCTAAATCATGGCACATTACTCCTTAATTTGGGCATAGTACATTAGTATTTTTATTTTATTTATGTCGTCGTGGTTCCATTAGTTGTAATTGTACCTCCTAGTTTCTTATATATACCAAGGAGACCTTTTCATTTGGAATCATCTTGTATTTGTAAATTTATGTAGGGTATAAGGAGGTTTCCCCCTCGAAGATGATTATTATCTTAAATTCTCTCTTTTTCAAGGCATTGAGTACTTATTATGAGGTTTTTTTATGCTATTTTGATATTTGGTTCTTAACATTTGGTATAAGAGCTCAAGGTCTTGGGGTTTCACTACTGGATCCGAGACACCTTTGAGTTTTCGCTATAACGTTTTTTATACAATGTTTCAGAAGGAACACCTTGGAGGATATTTAGTAGATGGATCAAGGTACTTGGGGTTCAAATTTAATCTCCTGATGCCTTATACGTTTAGATATATAGCCTATGTATGATAGGGTTCTGGAATCATCCTGAATTTAGTCATCGCACAAGTTTCTCTATAAAATCGTTTTTGTGACGTTTTAGTCCCTAAAACTTGGAGGATATTTATATAAATTATCAAGGTAGTTGTGATAAAAATTTCAACTTCTGGGTCATCTTACTGATGTAGATACACCATGTGTAATATAGGGTAGCAGACTAGTCATATTAACTAGTCTCAAATAGGTGTTCTAGGTAAAACAATAATATATTCTTCAGTGAGTATCCAAATTAAGTGAGACTAGTTGAATTGGATAGTGTACATTCTGTAGTATTTCTAGTGCAAGTTTCATAATCAACTATCAAATATCGTGCTCTTGGAATGCTTTACAACTACACTCTCCTGGAAGGGCCAAAAATCAGCAAGGTGTGTGGAAGTTACCATAACTTTCACTTGGTGCATCCAATTTTGATCAGACCCATGGAATTGTAGATAAGACGTATCAAAGAACTACAAAACAAAATTTTCAGACCTAGAAGGGCCAAAATTTTGGAAATACAACATAAGAAAGATCGTCTAGAAGAACCACCTCAAAATCAAGGTTTAAAGTGATACTTGGCCAACATGCCAACAAAAAAGGGAAGTTCTACACCAAATAAGCCTTCAGATAATCCTACTTTGACTCTTGATGAAGGTGAAGAAATGTACAGGGACATAAATTATTTACAAAAGAAGACAATAACAAAATATGAACTACAAGGGATGATGGATTCATCTGAAGCTACGTTGGAGGAAATAATGGATACTAAGATGGATGGTTTAAAAAGGGAGATCATGGAAGGATTGAAAAATTTCCTAATAGAGAGGCCACCTGAAAGTGAAAATGTATCCCATGAAATTCATGATGAGGACACAAGGAAGATGAATCAAGACTGGAGAAACTCCAACTTTGGGTTGAATACCACCCACTTTCCTAAGATCGATATGAGGAAGTTTGATGACAAGGATCCAATCACATGGATACTTCAGATGGAGCAATTCTTTGATCTACATGATGTTCCGCACACACAAAAGGTATGAATTTCTTCTTTATATTTAGAACCCAATAAATTTGTGTGGTATCGATGGATTTGTTCTCGCAAATCACTTGTCACTTGGACAATTTTCATGGAAGAAATGATAGCACACTATGAGGATACAAGGAGAAATACCTTCTTTAGACAATTGATAAATCTCAAGAAAAAGGGTTAAATTGCGGAGCACATTGAGAACTTCCAAAGATTGAATATAAAGGTAACATATATTCTAGATGAGCACTTTATTGATGTATTCATAGGAACTTTAAGATAACATTCAACATGAGTTGCAGCACAGGGAACTAAATAATTGGAGAATGTGTTAGAATGGCGAGAAGTGTTGGTAAAAATATGGATATGTCTATAGAAGGACCACTTCTAGCATCTATCCCGAGAGGAATATTGTTCATAGTTCTAAAACATTCAACCTACAAGGTTTGACACCTCAACAATTGGAGGAAACAAGCAAAAGGTTTATGCTTTAATTGTGATATAAAGTACAATAAGGGACATAGAATTAACAGAGGTGAGAAGAAATTATTCTACATATAGTGTGAAGAAGAAGAAGAAAAAAAAAACCATCTCAAGATGGCGTGAAGAGTTTCTTAGAAGAGTTGGCTCCCACGATATCATGCCAATTCGTGGCTGGAATTAGCACTCCTCAAACCCTCAAAGATGAGGATATATCAAAAGAAAAAGGTAATAGTCTAATTGATTACGGTAGTACTCATAATTTCATTCACTATAAATTAGACAAAGCTCTCAATTGATTTATATATCAAGCACTAGAGTTTAAAGTAATGATTACAAATGGAGAACTAACAATTTCTCATGAAAAGGCCATAAGATCAATCTTACTATGGGGAATATGAAATGAATAGTCCAATGATTTCTATACCATGGGTGATGTTGATGGCATTACTAAGAATCGATGTTTACAATCATTGGGAACAATGGCTTTTAATTTTCAAAATTTTTCATGAAATTTTCATTGGAGATGAAATTGAGTTAAGGGGTATCCTAGGGGGAACCTAGTGGGTGATAGCTCTAATGGCATGAAAAATTAATGAAATCTTCTAAAGTATTTGAAGATATTCAGAGGGTCTTCAACCCACTCAAATCATGATCATGCTATTCACCTAATTCTGGTAGTGTTCCTCCTAACATTGGAGTATACATATACCCTTATTCCTAGAAGATTGAAATTGAGTGTATGGTTGAGAAAAAAGGTTAAGGGCTCACATTGTGGAGCCCTAGCCAAGGTTCTTACTCTATACCAGTGGTAATGGTACTCAACAAATAGGGATCAGCGTATGTCAGTTATAGGAGTCTCAACAAGATCACTATTAATATAAGTTCCCATTCTCATCATTAATGAATTGTTAGATGAACTACATGGAAAATCTACTTCACAAAGTTGGATCTTCATTGGGGTATCATCAGGTTAGAATGAGGGAAGAAGATATCCAAAAAGCATCATTCCAAACTCACTTAGAAGGCCATTATGAATTTTTGTCATGCCTTGTATACAAATGCACCTCCACATTTCAAGGGTTGATGAATTCCATTTTCAAAGACCTTCCTTGAAAATTTGTGTGAAGTATTTTTGATGATATACTAATCTATGTAAAGTCTTGGGAGGATCATGTTAGACAAGTTGTGAGGTGCCTAGTACTAAGGGAGCAACAACTATATTCCAAACCATCCAAATGTTAATGTGGGGTGAAGGAGGTAGAGTATTTGGGTATGTGTATCTCATGAGAGGTGTAGAGCTTAGACTAAATATTAAGACCATGATGGATTGGACAATTCCAAAAACATTGAATAATATTAGAGGATTTTTAGGTTTGATGAGTTTACTGCATAGAATTTGTTGAAACTATGGAAGATATGTACCTTTAATCACATTTAACTAATAAGGATTCATTTTCATGGGTTCCAGAGGAAACTCAGAATTTTGAACGAATTAAAGAGGTGATGTGAAAGCTCCTATCTTGACCACACGAGACTTCACAAAAGCCTTTATTGTGAAATGTGATACTGAGAAGTAGCATTGGTGTTGTTCTAATTCAAGAAGGAAGGCCCCTTTCTTTGAAAATTAAGACCACTCAGGGAAGTAACACACAAACCCATTTATGAGAAGTAAAATGATGGAAATACTACATGCATTGAAGAAATGGTGCCTTACCTAATAGGTAGGCAATTCAAGGTAAAAACAAATCATCATAGTCTTAAATAGCTTCTTGGAACAAGACTATCTTTAGAAGAACAACAAAAGCGGGTAACCAAGATATTGGGCTAAGATTTTGAAATCATCTATAAAAGGGGAAAATACAAAATGTTGTGGCAAAATGCACTCTCTCAATAAAGGGTGAAGATGTTGAGGCCATTCTCAGTGCTATCTCGATCGTCCTACCCGATTGGATAATAGAATCAGGGATGAATGGAAGAATGGAAAACAAGTGCACTCTCATTAGGAGGTTGCCTTGATTTAAATACATGGAATACATTTACATGGAGAAATGATTCACTATGAACAATGATTTCTTATATTTATGTAATAAATACAAACTCAAACAAAATGTCTTGGGATTGCACCTCTACGGTAGGATGTCACTTTCGGGACTTGCGAAAATACCATAGGTCAGAAAGGATTTTTGGGATGGCATAAAACTGATGTTCCAAGGTTTGTGTGAGAATGTTTGGTTTGGAAACAAAAATAAGATTGGAAACAATTAAGACCACAGGGTATCTTTTGCAACCATTAGCCATCCTAAATTAACTTGGGAGAATTTCCATGGATTGCATCCACAGGGGTACAAGTAGAAGGAAAGAGTGTCATCATGGTGATTGTTGATAGGCCCGACCAAATCACTTTTACTTTGTGTATATCATCCTTTCAAAGCCATCACAGTTGCCACACATTCAAGGAGATAGTTCAAAAGATACATGGAAGCCCAAATATTATTGTAAGTGATAGAATCCCATATTCCTTTGGAAATTTTTTGGACATAGTTATTTTTCTTGTTTGGGTACTCAATGGATCATATCTCATCTTGTCATCCTCAATCTTATGGAAAAATTAATTATAGTGAACAAATTTGTAATTTACCTTACGTTTCTTTGTCTCACGATAAGCAAACACAATGGTTCAGAGTGGTTACCCTTGGTAGAATGGTTGTTTTCATAGTGGTAGACGCAGGGTTCAATGGTTAACAATGCACCAACAAAGCTGACTCAAACCCTTTCAGAAACACACCGAAACCAAACAGTACCCTCGCAGATGTAGAAGTCGAGTTCACGGAATATATGTACAGCCAGCAATATGGAATAGATGCAATGATAACGCTGCATAGTATTGTATAAAGATGGCCATTAGTTCACTAACCTTATTTACATCACGGATCATAAGCATAGATCATCATAAGTAAAAAATAAATGATTATATCGGAGCACCTGCTTGCTTATCATTATAGTTATCAGATCTGACATTCATTCATCCTTAACACAAATAAAACACTTAAGCAACAATAGATCTATCTATCATACATACTAATCAAAACACTAAGTAGATTCATAACAAGAATAACACAACATAAAGAATACCAAAGACACAAGATATACATTGGTTCACCACAGTTGTGAGACTCACGTCCACCAATTGCTTCGCCTCTTTTATTATCTATCGATATCTTACATTCAATCACCTATGTGCACTAAGCCACATAGTCAATCTTCGCTAGACAATAGATCTGCACGCTGAGCACCATATCCTCCTTCTAAAACTAGGTCGAGGAGCCGCGAGCCAATTCCTTGATAGAACAAAGCCTTACATACATGTTCTTTTGCACAAAGAAACTCAGACTACTTGCCCTTAGCTACCAAAAATTCTTAAGCTACTACTTTTACAATTCATTCTCCTTTATTTATACTTTTTCAAACCCACACAATGAGGCCCTATTGTGGGAAAATCCATGGACGCAATTAACGCAAAGTCACTTTCTAGATTCTTGTGAGTAAACTGATACCCATCATTTTATATGTCATGATAATTGAATTAATGTGGTCGAATGGACGCAGACCCAAGAGAATATATCTTTAACTCAGAAAACCAAGCCTGGCATGCAAGAATAGGTGAGGTCTTGATCTAACTTTAGTTAGTAAACTGAATTTAAGGTGAGTAGAGGGAAGACTTGGTGAGAATGGTGAATGAGATTGCTATGGGCATTTGACCTTCCAACAGCTCGGGGAAGAAAAATAGGACACTGAAATATGTCAAACTGACAAAGATACAACAACAAAGTGATGGATCGACTAGATCCTCCAATTAGAACATCATAATACTATTGTAACAACGGTATCCTCCAGACCAAGCTATTTAGTGTGACGAGGAGAAAGGCAACACATGAAATGGTCAAGCGGTGTAAAATTGCGATCAACCATACATCATCCCTACAACATCACAACCCTATTTGGATCTTCCAATTCAGTGTCTCAATGAGTTTACAAAGAGAGATGACAAAGGTGACTTTCATTAAGCTATGAAGTCTCGAGGATGCTAATACATAACCATAAAACCAGTAGCTTCATCAAAATTTACAATCGAAAGCCTAGATGAACCATCGACACTAGCAGTAAACATTCCTCTAAATACTATGGTGGCTCTCCATCAGAAGGGATGATCATATCATGAGTTCAATGCTTTATGTTGATGAGCTTCTTTGTTAGGCTACACACGGGCGTTGATGAGGCCCTTATCTGATCGTTGTCGAGCTGTCGATCTTTGTCGGGATGGACTAAAAGTCTGCCTCTGCGCTTGTCCCTTACCGGCCTTCTATTTATGGAAGAGACGACGTTCTCAACTCCACCATCAACTACCTTAATAACTGCTTTATCGGGATTAGGTAAGGCCCGATCAACTCTTCTTCTTGGATAACATGGCATCCTTTCCTTGGCCCTCTGTATTTGGACCTGTGAGGGGCCCAACTTGCTGAGCGATGAATGATCGGCGAGGAGGTGATGGCACAACATGTGAGAAGGTGAGATGAGGGTGGTGAGATGAGGTAACACCAGTGTGAGACTTCTGAGGGGGCTGTGACACGAGATGAGAAGTGCCAGGAAAATGGGTAGAGGCGGGGTGGAAGTGGCATGGAGCATCGAGAATGCAGTGTCGAGGAGATGAGAGGAGACTGAAAAGGGGACTATGATAAGTTAAGGAAGTAGAGGATATGTGTGGTGGTGAGAAAGGTGGGAAGGAAGAAAGAGATGAGAGATAGAATAAGAGAGAAAGGTGGAGTGGGGGACACTTGTCACTGGGAGGTGAAGGCTGTAAGTGGAAGAAGAAGCAGTAAGAGGGGGCTTTGGGGGACCCACACCATGCCCATATCGAACCCCCATTAAAGGAAGAATGACAAGAGTCTGGAATGATACCTCAACCATCGATCACAGGTGCCAGTCTGACCATTGAAACACACTCCTACATCGGACCCCCACCCATTAAAGGGAAAAGAGGCTTGACGGGGGTCAGTGGACTACGATCATGAATGCAGGTGCATATTCTAATCGCTCAGACACACATGCCCAATAATTCCTATATCGGACCCCCCCATGTTAAAGGAAGAAAAGTGAGGGGGGTCTGAATGAATCTCGACCGTAGATCTAGGCACACAAATTTTGGATGCCCAAATCTATTTGCTTAACACAATGCTTATGCACCCCAAACTTGGGATAAGTGGGTTTTTTAACCCCTTTTCTCGCATTTTCTTTGCCTAAGGGCCAAATCCTTGGGGAAAACACCCCCCCCTTACAACTAGGTGATAACATCTGGCTCCATGGGATGGCATTACTCCCCTCTGAGATGTCAAGAACTTCCTCTGACTTGATTGCCTTGATGTTGGGCTATGGAGTCCCTTATTAGAAATAAAAAAATACATAAAATAATGTTACAACAACGGAAAAGAGCCACTTAGAGCTCAAGCAAGGAACATTTCTTGGGAAATGCCCAGTTCATGGGGCCATTGAAAACTATTCTCCCTTCAAATCTACGCAACATGTGGTTGTTCAATAGCCATGGAGATCTTGAAGGACCAATCAAAAGGTGTCCAAACTTGTTTTCCTTTGTCTTGCCTGGGGGCATCCCACTTAATCACTAGATCTCCCATCTTGAATTCTTCCTTTCTGACCTTCTTGTCAGGAGGCTTAGCGATCTTCTCTGATGATTGTGAGCTGTCCTCACACCGCTCTCTGATGCATTTGCACTTCCATAATTGAAGGAAAATTCTCGACCATGTTATTAGGCTCTTTCCTCATAATCACGAAGAATTTTGCTGGGTAGAGCAGTTGAATGAATCAACTTCCTATCCATAAACTAGTTGGAAAGGAGGTGGAGATCTTTTGCCTATTACTCAATCAACCCATAGTGAAAACTTAAGTTTTGAATCCCAAGCCTTCTTATTGTATTCTAATCTTTTTGATGAGCTTGATTAGACTCTTATTAGAAGACTCTTCAGGTCCATTGCCTTGGGGATAATAGAGAGTGGAGTGAATTAGCGAAATACCAAACTTCTCACAGAATCTGATCAAGGGCTCAGACTTGAAAGATGCGGTGTTATGATGTTAATTATATTTGGAAATGAAGCCTTACATATGATATCCTCTAGGAAGCTCATGATAACTTTGTGTGAAGCTTGCTCATGGTGGGGATAGCTTCTATCCATTGGTGAAATAATCTATTGTAGTTAAAATCCACCTGTGTTAGCCACTTGAAGCGGGATGAATTTCCCCAATGAAGTTCAACCCCCACTGTTGAAAGGTTGTTGAAGCTACTACATGCTTTAGTGGCAAATGTGTTGGTATCCACTTTCACAGATTTTACATTTGTGGTAGGCTCAAACTACTCTGCAAACATCGATGAATATGGTGGGCCAGTGGTACTTGGCCTTGAGAATTTGTAGGTTGTGGTATTCGATGGGTGTCCCCATAGATTGCCATGAAGCTTCGGACATATGGCTATCTTGGGCCTCCCTGTGGGTCTAGACATCTCGGAAGCACTCTAGAGGTCTCTCAATACAAGATCTGGTCAATAAGGCAATATGTAAAACATACTGAACTTTAAATCTCTTTCCTTACTCTTCCCTATTCCATAAGGAGGTTTTAAATCTAGTAGAAAATATATTGTGTCTCTATACCAGGTGCACTCTACTAGTGGTAAACCATCCTGAAAGCTTTTGTTGGACAACTCAGCTTCTTGATTTTCTTAGTAAGCATTGATGAAGCTAACTGAGGCCTTCATTGGATTCAACCAACTGACTTGGCTAAACCACGCCCTTTAGCGGTGGGATTTGTTCTAAGATCAAACTCAAGGATTACGGTGATCATATGCTCCTCCTTCCATCTAATAATGGCTGAATTAGGACTCGCTCATAGCAGTTGAAGGGATATATGCAATGATTTTGAATGCAAGACATAAACCCTAAAAGCCTTGAGATCTTTCACCAAGGCATAAGCATGCTTCTCCAATATGTCTCTATTTGATCTACATCTCTCAATGCCCAAGCTGAAAGAAAGAAATGGGATACTCCAAACCACTGCTTGTTTTCTACAATAAGGCAGTATGCGGTATCCAAATAAAACAAGATAATGAAATCTTTTGAGTAATCGGGATTGATAAGAACATGAGCTTCAGTAAAGGATTTCTTTATTTGATCAAAAGAATTTCAAGACTCACTTAGTCCATTTAACTTCACTTTCTTTGTTTAACATGGTTGTTATAAGCTTTACCATCTCAATAAAGTTGGAAACAAACCTCCTTAGAAATTATTTTTCCCAAAAGCACGGACTTCTTTTACGGATCTAGGGGTGACGGGTTTGGATTTCTTTAACTCTTTGGGATACGATCATGACCCCTTTAATTTGATACTATGTGTCCTAACAACTTTCCTTCTTGCATGGAAAACAAAGACTTCTTGGGAATTTAAGGAGAGACCAAACTTCCTACATGAGGAAAACCATTTTTAAATGCTCAAAGTGATCTCTATCTGATATGGAAAATACTATTATATCATCCAAATATAAAACCAAAAAATAATTGGTAAAGGGATGTAAGATGTCATCCATCAAACTCATGAAATTTATTGGTGCATTTATCAAACCAAAGGGAATTTTGGCATACATGAATGTGCCCCAAAGGAGTGGTGAAGGTTGTTTTTTTTTTTTTCTTTGTCGTCCTCATGGACTGCAATTTTATTGTAGCCCAAAAATCCATCAATCATTGAAATTCTAGATGCACATGTTACCTTTTGCAATATGTGTTCCATTTTGGGTAGAGGATAGTTTTCTTTGAGAGATGACTTGTTTAGATTTCTAAAGTTGACACAGAGTTTGATTTCTCTGCTTTTCTTCCTTAATGGGACCAAATTGGCCACCCAAACAGAATATCTCAAAGGCAGATGATGCAGGCATCCAATAACTTCTTTACCTCTTTCTCCATGATAGGCAACAGCTTATAGGATTGGTTGTCTTAACTTCTACCTAAATGGTTTTGCCTCTTCCTTGATCAGGATCTTATGTTCAATGGCCAGGTTATGTCATATGTTAGAGATCTTCATATGTCTAGAGTGAACATGAGCAAAAACCTCAATAATCCATCATATTCAACCCTCTGTTCTCTTGTAAAGATGCTTGATGATTTGAAAAACTTCGATTCCCTTTCTATGCCAATGTTACACTCGGTTGTATTAGCATTATATTTTGAGATTTGGCCCTTTATTGCTACATCATTGCTATCAAATAGTCTTTCCAAAGACTAGTCCCTTTAGGATGTGATTACTAAGCTATTGAAACAGTAGCAGTAGTCAACAATTTTGTTGAGAAAAATATTTTCCTTACATTCTTCTTCAGAGGCAAAGTCTTGATCAATGTGCAACACTAAAAATTCTTCTTGGTGATCTCAAGAAACTTTTTATCTCAAGATCATCTTCAAACACCTTCCAATGCTTGACATTGTTAGGTATAGAGCATGTATTTTCCTTCTGTATCATATCTGATCTTAGGTGGTAGAGGGAATCTGAAATTGCTAGCTAGTAACTAAAGAATGCATTATGTATTCTCTTCTCACAGGAATAGATGAAATGTTTAAAATCCAGAAGAAGCGTCATCAATCCACCTTCATTTCTATAAGATCTCAACCTCCGAGATACTTAGCTTGGTAGAGATTCACGACTTTTCTTACCACATCCAACTTCGGCATCTCAAACATAGAGCTTATACTTTTGATTCCCATGTCGCTGCGATATCAAAAACCAACACAAAGAGCTTCATACTCTACCGCATTATTGGTAGTATTGAATTCTAATTTGCAAGATAGAGCTATGGTCTCTTGGGTTGGTGATATAAACACCATTCCCGCACCTCCACCTTCCTTGGAGGAGGCTCCTCGTTATTTTTTCCAGCGAGAGGTGGTGGGGAAAATCTATGAGAAGCGAAAGGGAATTCTACGAGTTTTAGGAGAGGCTTGAGGGCATTAGTGAGTTGTAGTAAAGCTGGACCCCAATTGAGTGTCAAGGAAAATATAGGATGGTGGTTGGTGGGGTTTTTTTTCATCCTTGATGATATAAGCCAGTGGGCCTCTATACCCAACCTTCATGTTCCCCTCGAACAACTGGAATAATGGTATAAAATTGAGGTCCATCTGCAAGGTTTCTCCTAGTCTTTTTATCCAAGATCTTGACAACAACATGCCAAACTTGGGGGGCATATCAACTATATTATATCCATGGCCACACTCTTCATGGGAAGTTGGAACAAGGTCACAACCCGGATCTTTGATGACTCCTAGACATTGAACTCTTCTAGAATCAAAAGAATACAAGTCGTGGTAAGATTTTGTGACCTCCAACTCAAGTTCTTCCATGACATTTTTTAGGCATGAGATTATGGGAGGCCCTTGAGTCCATCCAAGCGATTATGCAACACCTTGTCATGTATGTTCTATAGGAGGATTTCCACAGGCTACTATATACGAGTGTGATACTGATTTCTATAGGTTGCACTTTATGGCTAAGTTTTAAATTTCTACAAAGATACCTACTCACTTAAATTAAGCGTATAAATAAATAGAAAAACTAGAAACATTTTCAGTGCTCTAGAAAAGGAGAAACTATAGTAAGGTATCCCTCAAAGCAGTTTGGATCTTACTCTTTCATGATTTAGTGGATCATCCTAACCTTCTCACTTTATCCTCTTCAACATACAAAAGGAGAGGATCTCTCACGGAAAAAGTTGGTGGATGATCTTGAGTTTGGCTTAGATTGTGCTTTCGTTAAGATGGTTGAGTTTTTTCTTTGTTAAGATAGATTGTTAGTATCTATCAGATCCATGGTCTCAGAATCCTTGGAGCAAAGAAATTGTGTGAAACTGAGCTGTGGAAGGAACGACAACATCAAAGACATCTGGTTGTGCCATCTTTCTTCCCACATTATAATACAGGATATTTCTTTCCCATAAAAATCATTAGCGTTTTATTACCTTGTCCTTGATCACATGTTTAGGTTTTCAATGAATCTACTGTGTTGCTTTCACTTTGGTTGGTTTGTGTCATTCTGAATTTGATCTCACAAGAAGCGTCCAGACGAAAGCGAGGGACAAAAGATATAAAAGAGCGATATCTAAAAAATGATGCTATCCATTCCTTATTTGGTAGTAGTCGATAAATTATAGCTTTAGGAAGCGTCATATTGTCTTATTTCTGAATCCGAATTGAATATAAATGGATTTAATACACATTTACGATTGATCCATGACCCATCTGTACATAATAGACTGAGTTAATATACATAAGGATATATCTGGTCAGAAGTGTCACAAAATATCTTCTCTTACCCTCACTCCTAAATCGAAAGTCTGAGACATGCTCTGAGAGTCTGAGTGAGATTGATCCCTCTGGTTAATCATGATCAGGATCCCGGCACCGGGTCAAAGGGAATTTCATTTGAGGCCTCTATGGTCCTCCCTCCACTTTGTCGGGGCAACACCTGGTCTGGCACAGGAAGGGCTGTGCCCTGTACCATCTCTGGGACTAGGCGGACACCTTCTAGAAGATGAGAGGGCACCAAAGTGCCGGACTAGTTCTTGTTGTTACACCCGGCGACATTCATGAAGTTGATGTCATCATGCATATCCGGCATGGTGGTACTCTGGTAAAATGTTGGCCTCCAAACATTGGATTCCATAATGCGTGTGTAGGAGGCTTTGTGAGCTGCGAGGATCCGGGTAATCCACTTGATCAAGGTAAGATCACACACAAGATAGGCTAGTGATGTTTTGGATTGGCACACGAGAACCTACCTTCTCCTTTGACTTTCGAATACATCGGATAATCTCTCCGTTGTTGAAGACTCGGAGGAAACATCCTCAGTTAATTGGTTCTCACTCTGGAAGTCGAGGAGCCGGACAAAGTATATATCCTATGTTTTTGGGGTCAGTTATTGACCCTCCAACATGAAAGCTTTTGCATTAGGATGCCAATACTCCACAAGGTGGTGACCCTAGGTTGTGCCCTCATGAGCGTAACATCCCTAGCCAGCTTCTTTAGGTGAGGTATGCTACTTTTATAAATACCCTTGGACTTCTTTCTCATATCGATTGCCTTCTTTGTTTATTAAGATTCATAAGATAAGAGAATTAACAACATGCACAACAAATATCCAACAAGAACACATGTTCTAAAGATTCAATTAAATGATAATTAAATATACTCAGCGGATATACATTCATACACGGATAATAATGTCACTAGCAGAGGCATATAATTATGAAGATGACGCAAGCGGCTGCGGACCAGGACATTCCCGCTCAACCGCCAGACACTCTTTTGCTTCAAATATCAACAACGTCACCCTGAGCGGGCTATGAATTCACAAAGGACGGTTCGGAGTGAACCCAGCTTCCCCAAAACAGGTTAGCTCTCAATACTCATAGGCTTCCCAACACTCTAACAATCCCAAGTACCCAACTCTCTTCTACCATCTTGCACTTTTGAGAGAAAGGACCTCCACATTTCTCTTCCATGCAATCCCTCGGTCAGCCTGTCATATTGGACTCAACACAACTAGTCAGGCTATCAGTGATGGAACTCTCGGGACTTCTGGGTTGTGAGCCATCTTTGACAAGCCACCCGTCTTAGACATGCAAGCCTCAAAGGAATGACTAGATCACCAATGACCACTACAACCAACTATCATGTGGCTAATTCTTTTGCAGTTTGGTCCCCCTTCCTGATACCAATAGGTAGGTGAGGATGGAAGGAGGAGGTAGGTAAGTGTATGGGAGTGCGTGAGTGTAAGAATGAGGAGGTAACGCCAAAGGTGTGATGGAGTGGACAAGCCAATTACCAACCCCATAATCGTACCAGGGGTGGGTTTAAGTATGTTGTGGGGATCAAGAACCTCCTGGCCTCCCTTAGAATCTCACATAACCGATAGCCTTATGAAAAATGGTTATTAACATAGGAATAAACATTTTAGCCCCTCAAAATTAACATAGGAATAAACATTTAGCCCCTCAAGCCCCCTCTCTTGTGGAATAATAGCCCCCTATAACTCTATTCCTTGTCTGTCTAGCAGCCAATGATGTATTAATTATTAATAATGATAAAAACATTACATGTCTTGGGCACACTGGCCTTTTAATAATTGTTTGGGCACTCTGGCCTCTTAGTATCGTAACATTACATTATTTAAAATGGGGTTTCAAAACCTAGGGTGTTACATGAATAAACACTGGAAGAACTTCCATAGCCCACACCATTTTAGTACGACAATGGCTATAGGGTCCTCTTCGATCAAAACATCAATATCCTCATGCTCTCTCTCCCTCCAGTGAACATACATCCTGTTTCATGGAAAAATGAAGGAGAGTTAGTACTTGCCTTTTTATTTTTTCAAGGTCTACAAAGGTGTAAGCGGGTTGTTTCGTACACAAACACGTATGTATGTGGGCTGGAGGTTTATTTCCTGAGTACACACATGGGTTTGCCTTGGACAACCCTCGTACACACAGGGCCACTCTTTTTACAAGAGCGTGCCCCCTCAAAACATAAAATTAAAGAATAAAAAATGAATTAAATTACAAGTATGAGTGATTTGTACTTACTTGGTCCAAACAGAAGGTCATTTCATCCACTGAAGCTCCCAAAATCTACTCTTTTTTCTGGCTTGGTGATCACTTGAATCCACTTCTAAGTTTCTTATTGGTCGTTATGGTACTCTTTTTCTTTTGGTTTGGTAATTTATGGGATGGGTCACTTTTTGGGTATCCTTTAGTAAAAGTCATTTTTTCCAACTTTTTTGCATATAAGTTAGGATTTCATTTCCACTTTCTACATCTTGTTGTCTTTTTCACTTTTCCATAGGATCAAACCCACAAATGTGTGACACAGAACCTTCATTGTTTCTCTATAAGTGTCGTAATTAGGTGGTAGAGCCTACCTTTACATGGATTCCCTAGGTAGATCCTTGCTTCATTTTGGCATCCATGATGTTAGTAATGACTATAGGCTTGGGAGTCCTTGTTAGTCCTGTCATGATTATGAGATAAAGCCTCATTCTTTTGATGCACCATCATTCTAAGCCTTACCCTCGGGACTCCCAAATGAGCATGCTTTGTTGTCTTTCAAGATCGCTTTGAAATTCGAAAGAAACATAGAACAAGATTGTATTTATTATTTTCAATCTTTTCTGGATTAAATGAGAAAAGTAGCCCCCTGGAGTCTTATTTAATCCCTTTTTGGACTCTCTAAAAATGAAAAGATTCCTGAGCGATCTTGTTTCCCTTCACGCTCGCCAAACTCAAATTTGAAGGCACATCTGTCTGGCGGTAGTTTACCCCTTTTTTCGGTCCAGATGGCTAATTTTATGAATAAAGGTATGCTCTAGGAACCTTGGTTCGCTAGAAGAGTATTCTTAGGCATAATGTTAACCCTTTTGCGGGCCTGAGGGACTAAATATTCGAAAAAAGAACATTCTCCTTGGTTTTGGTTTGTCCCCTTTTTCGAGCCTTGCAGATTACTTACAAAAAAGGAACCCCCCCAGAGTCCATAGTTAAACTCTTTTCAGACTCTCTAAAATTGAAAATATTGTCAAGTGACCTTGTTCCTTCACACTCGTTAAAATTTGTCCATAAGAACATCTACTGGCATGAGTTTAACCCTTTTTCCATCCTGTAGATTATAGCGGAAAAAGGTATGCCCCGGGAGATTCGTATTTCCAGGAGAGTTCTCCTCAGTTACTTTTATACCTTTTCAGGCTAAGGAGACTAAACTTAGAAAAGGGTTGTGAGTCCATAGTTAATCTCTTTTCATACTCCTTAAAATTGAAAATATTGTCGAGTGATCTTGTCTCTGTCACACTCGTTAAAATGGTTTTGAATAGACATCTTTTCAGTGCAAGTTTAATCATTTTTCAAACTAAATAGACTAACTCTGAAAAAGGTACTCCCTGGAGTCTTCTTTTGTGTTTTTTAAGACTCTCTAAAATGTGAAAAAACTACCGATCTTCTCTTCTCTAAGCTCGTAAAAAATTACATAGAAGGGTTATCATTGTGTCTTTCTTAATCGCATTTGTGAGTCTCATATTTGTGTCTTTGGCATAATGGAGGCTCCATGTTTTTCTCAACTGAACCTTTGAAGAACTCCTTATACGCAAGCCTTGTAGCATTTCTTTCCTTTGCGACCTAACACCTTGACCCATGGAGGAATTTTCCCCAAGTGTCATTTTCCTGCACATGTCTCCTTGCTCTGAGCATTAGTATGTTCCATGCACTTGGAACTAGTATTCTTGCTTGTGACACTCATTCCTCCTTTGTAATGTAGCATTCTTTTATTCTTTTTCAAGTTCTTAAAAATTTGAAAAAGACAACAAAAAAAATCAAATATTTCAAAAAGAGGGGACGGGAAATATTTATGCTTTTTTTGGAAGCAAAGAGAGTCTCCCTTGGACAAAGCACATCCTTCCATTTGTTCATCAATCATTGGGATCTATTATGACCTTAGGAAGTTGTTCTCTCTACATAGATATGTGCCTCCTTCGTTTGGTTACTCTTCCAAACACATGGAGAGTTTGTGTTGCCTCCTGCATCACAAAATTATGTCAATGTCATGTTGCATGAGTTTGATCATCTTTCATGTTTTTTTCCAAGGGAAGTTTCACTCAACCTGAGTCGGCCTTAATGCAGTTTGTCTATTGACTTTCATGAGTCAACCATCCCAAGAGTCCAGTCAAGTCCAGATTCAAAATCGATGAACTTCTCTGCCTGATCATTGAGATCCTCATGTCTTTTCCCGACGAACTATCGAAGACCTCAGGGTACTGATTTATACACTCCCATTGTACTTATACCTGATTTTTGAAGATCTTTAAGTCATTTCTTGAGCTATGAAGACCTCATCTCCAGCCGCAAGAATCACTATCTTCTTGAATATGCATACTATACTTTCATATTTTCGACTGATTTTGAGATGTAAATCCACTGTGTATTGCTCATGTCTACACTTTATATAGTTATATGACATGGATCTATAGTGTATTTGATTAGAAACCATGATTCAGTTCATCACGAGCATGGGTATGCCCTCCTTGGAGAGACAATTGTTGTTTTGCAGATGGCACCTGTTGTTCATGAGTTTATGTTTTAAGGCTATAAAACATACCGTCAAGGCATCCGAAACAGATTTTTATGATAAGACTTTAAAATAAAGAAACAAAGAAAAACTAGATCAAATTCAGTTTCTCAACTGTCTCTATCTTGCTTCCCATTTCTCTTGGATGCTAATGTCACGTTCGATAGCAGCCCACGATCTTTCTAACTCATCCCTATTGGTTGTTGTTTGCAGAATGGTGTTAAATAAATTTAGGGCAATGCTAGTTTGATCCTGGAGACTAGGTTCTACGTTTGGTTGTCTACCACTAGGGACTGTCATGGGTGATAGGGTTTTAAAAGGTTTTGTAAAAGGGTTTTTATCGATTGGTTACTTCATATTTTAGAAGATGGTATTAATGAAACAACTTTAAAATCTAAAACAGTAATGTAAAAACACAATCAAGGTCGTTTCCTGGTTTTGCAACAATTTTGAGGTTGTAAATAATGGAACACAATATAAATAAATATAAGGCTTTTATCTAGAAAGAATCTTATACTTCAATGAACAATGATGAAAGAAAAAACAATATTTCTAACAGAATTAGATATTAAGGAACAGAAGGTTTACAGGTCTTAAAATCACTAAAGTAATTTCAGAGGAAATATTGTAAAACATTCAACATCCAAACCAATCTGAAACGATAAACAACAATGTATACAACTTCAAATTGATTCACTTGTTAGAAACACACATTAAGAA